>MKEJ01018943.1:0-13307 GCA_001753735.1 Embelia ribes
ATTGTTCAGTGATTAGCTTGACATTTGAATCTCGTTTATTAGTATTGTCGTAGGTATTATATATATTTTATGAGAATGAAGAGAACGTAAATTGACTAGATTAACGGCCACTTTATTTTATGTACTGCAATTGCTTCGTAGATATTTGGGTGAATATGTTTACGTGCGTTACATAAATGCTTCAAAAATAAGTGTATTAAAAGTTTGCTAATACAAAACTGCATATTCATGTAATTAAGAGATCATAGTCCAATTAATAAAATGAAAAACAAGAAACGTATTAAAATGCCACATGCATAGCATGTGTTTCTCTCCTAGTAATCAACAAGCATGCATTTGGAGAAAATCACTACAGTTAAACTGTTTAGCTATACCCTACTTATCTAACCTGGGACTACTTGTTTATTGCTCGTATGTTGTATATTCTCAAGGGTTAATTGTAATTTTATACACCCAAACTATGCACTTATTTTGATTGAGTGTGTTCAACTTTTTTGTCTCTCGATTTAGTACGCTAAACAACACTATAGTTTACGAGTCATAGTATGGGAAAGAGTCCTCTAACACACTCAGAAAGAATGTAACGATGAGTCACAATTCAATTCCAGGCCATAAAAATAGAATATATCATGTTAGTTGTCCTTACAATTGTTTATTGCTAGATTCTGGTTATGCAACCAAAGTTTTTCCTCACTATTAGACCTCTTTTAGGGGTGTTAAAGTATTCTTAACAGTTTATCTTAACTGACAAAATAGACATTATTTCTATTTTCAAAATATTTATTTATTATTTTCTGCATCAGATTATTTATCATATTATCTATTGCATTAAAATATTATTTTTCATATATTTGACAATTCCTCACTTGAAATTCCATACATATCAATAGATATAATTGTAGAATAATATTTTATTCTTTTATAAATTAATAAAAAATATTATCATTTGTTAACTTAAAATTTAGAATTTAAATTTAATTTATTAATTTGTTACATAAATGAGAAAAATGTGAATAAAATCACTATTTAAGAAAGGGGAGAGAATGGGAAGAAAGTGAGGAACGGGGCTAAAAAAAATAATTACTTCTTAGCATTAAATATTAAATTTCTATATATTTTTAAATTAAAATTTAATTTTTAATAAAAAAGATATACTTTAAATGTTAATTTTTTATATTCAATTGTATGTTTATTATATAATTTGGAAAATAAATATTTTTGCACAAATACTAATAAAAATTATATTATTTCTTATTTTCAAATATTAAATTATTTTATATGGATACTTAAAATTTTAATTTACATGTTATATTTAGTAATTTTAAATTCAATACTTTTTATACACTAAATTTATGATTTAATTTATAATTAATATTCAATTGTTCTAAAATAATTATATTTATATTTTATATTTTTAGTTAATAATATTTATGGAGTGAGGGAAGAGATAATATATTAACTTTTTAAATATAATAGTAAAATAATGTGATAAAAGAGAGAATATATTATTTTTATATATTTAAGTAATGAATAGTGGTTCGTTGGATCTAGAAAATAATTTCAGAGATTCTCCACTTTGAATAACTAGGAAATCTGATAACTAGGAAATCTGATGCAAAATTAAAAAATGACATTAGTTATCTTTTGATTAACTATAAACTAGGAAAATAATGACTTTCAAAGAATGTGATGTGAATATTCTTTGTTGAAAATAAACTTGATTTGATTAAATAAATTATTTTGGGCCTAACTAGCTATTGTGTTATTGTAATGCATGAAGAAAATTTAAGTTTGATAATCAATGTAACATTGTAAGGCCGAATAGTTTGGAAGATTTTCGTAGAAAGATATTTATAAACACAATTATAGAAATTTTCTAGAATAGAAGATATTTCTAGGGGAAATCTAAAAAATGTTCAGAAAAAAAATAAGATATTTAAAGAGATTGTTCTAGAGAATAAATAATAACCATTAGATTGAATAAATCTCCACCATTGTGGATATAGAGTAGTATAAATAGAAGTTGTTTGAGTTATTTGCAACTAAACCAACCCAAGAAATTCCTCCAACATTGAATAAGCCAAAAAATAAGGTCAAGCAATAAAACACAAGTCCTCTCTTGTTCAATACTTTCTTCCTCTACTACTTTCGATACTTAGCCTATTTAAAGTACCTTTCTCGTAAATAGCCCTTACTATAAAAAAAATTCCAACGGTATTATCGGAGCTATTTGATCCTGGAGCTATAAAAATTTGCTTCCGCTTATTAATATGTCAAGTTAGTTCATCAAAGGTACGCTTTAAAAAAAATATGATCTTGGAATAATGGATATAGTGTGCGAGAAGTTAGTGTACTCAAATTATAAGAGATTGAGTATCCTTTTAAAAACATATCTCGAAGTATCTGATTTGTAGGATATTATTGGAGTAGTCTCACAACATATATGTAAAAAGGTAAGAGGAAAAAAAAAATCTCATAGTAGTATTTCGAAGGTGCTCAAACCTATCATCTTAAAGAAAAAGAATCTGGTTTTAACCATAAAATATTGGGTGCAATGTTTCAAAGAAGATGAAATTGTAATGAAAGAGAATGATGGGTTTGAAGAAATGTAACACTTAGCAAGTAATGGAATAGAAGAAAATATTATTAATAGAGAAGTGAGAAGCAATATAAAATTAGCAAGAATGGTAAGAATAAAATTATGCGAAAGCTGAGGAGGAAGAAAAGATTATGGGCAAAAATATTATCATTGGAGTTGATCTTGATGACATAATTGGTAAAAATGTCATCCATGTTGAAGACCAAGTAAATTCTGGTATGTTATTCTTGAAAATGAAATCTGATGAAGAATTGGCCGATAAAAATGATATCTTGGAAAATAAAATTTCAAAAGTTGGAGATAATAAAGAAAATTTTGAGAATAGAGAAAATTTTGAACAAGTTTTTCAATCAAAGAAAATGAAAATTTTCAAATGGGGAAAGAAAAATAGCATTCGTAATTGCAAATGATGAAAAATACTATTTTCAAACTCAAGAGTTTGCTTTTCGAAATTCAAGTCAAGAATACTACATATTTAATAATGGAGTGAAAATAAAGAATAAGGAATTAATAATCAAAACAATGAAAATATGAAAAACGGCACCAGAAGAAAGATCAAATATATTGCTACAAAATTTTTGCTAGAGGATTTGAAAATCGATAAAGGTTGGGTGAATATGGAAGAATATTTTGATCCACAAGAGCGAGTAAATGTCAAGTTTGGAAATCATAAGATAGTTCAGTTTGAAAAATAAGATCAAGTGAAAATGATTGTTGAAGACAAGTAAATAATCTTATACAAGTTCGTGTATGCTTATTGAAGTCGCTACACATCAAAAGAGATGGCTATGGAACTCGTCGCTGTTCAAGAGTACAAAATTGAATATAAATGTAATGTCCTGGAAATTTGTATAAATTTTTCACTAATTTAAATAATATTGTTACTTGCTTAATGATGTTATTTATCTTCTAATGTTGTTGCATTCGTAATCGTTTCTTATCTATCATTGTTATAGTGCCTTCTTCATAGACATTATATATATCATTTTTTTAGTCATGGATTTGATCCATAGTCGTAGTATCTCCTTGGTAGTATTCGTTTAGCCTTTGTTGTTGTTGAATGTAGTCTGGAGATTTGTGGAAACTATCTGAACTATCGTGTCTGATGCCTGTCCGATGGTAAGACAGGGGGTCGAAGCTTTGCAAACAAATTCCAGGGAATTCAGATTGCATCTGATGGGGTTTCCGATAATCGTTCGACAGGTCGTCTAACGGCCGTCCACCGATGGACACATCTCTAGATAGACCGACGGACAAGGCAGAGTAGTTCCCACTCATTTATGCCTTTTTATACTTTTCAAGTGGTCAAACTCGCTTTTCCTCTTCATTCCACATAGAGAGAAAGACAGAAGAGGAGGAGGAGGAGGAGAAGGTTTGAGGGTGATTTAAAAGTTAGATTCTTCTCGCCACTTGTTCATCTAGTTCGGGGTAGTGTACGTGCAAAGTTTTTGCATTTTTTAAGCCTACATTGAGAGAGCTACGATTTGTTGTAAGTCTCGCTTTCTCTTTTGTTCATTCATTTTTCCTCGATATTCATGCCTCTCGGGTACATCTAATTAAACCTATATATCTTCTTCCTCTCATCTCGTAGAATATCTTTTTGTATAGGTTCGTTTGGATTTAAAGCCTATAGTTAGATAATTCCTTAGGCTTTAAAAGAGGGGTTTTCGAGGCTAAGCTTGTAGAATCATTCGGGTGATTTCACAAACTTTTTAAGATAGAGTAGATTGCAAATAACAATATAAATATAGAGAGTATGTGCGTATCGAAGTGTATTTATGCCCTTACTTTATGTGTTTGGCATTGGTTGATGTTATGACGATTTCTATATGATAAGTCTTATTCGAGATAAATTGAAGTATATTATTTGCTCATTTCATAGCATACATAATGTTGTAGAATTGTGGTTTACACCAATATTATTATAATGCATTGTGGGTTATTAATATTGTTACACCAATATTATCATCGAGCATATGGCATGGCATATATACATTTTCATGACATCATTGTTGGTGTTATTATTATTGGAGTATTGCAAGAGTACATTCATGATATTCATAAACTTTCATACTTATTTTGTAGAAAAATCTCGTTATAAAACTCGAGGAGTATTCGAGGAACATTTAGGAAAATCTTGTTGTAAACTCAGGGAGTATTCGTAGATTTTAAAAGTATACTAAGCGGGAAATAAATGCATACCATTCGGGGAATTGAAAGCATGAATTTCATGAACATATTGTCTCATTTTCATTATCATTACTATGATAGCACTTGAGTCATTTTCGATTTATTTTCGGGACGATAATATTGAATTTTACCTATCAAATGCGAGATTTTAACCATTCGGGGAGCAGGATAAGTTTGGGCATATACACCCCCACCTTGAGAGCTTGGAAACCTGCACGATGAGAGAATTTTGACCACTCTAGGTGTTAGTCCACCTTAAAGTCGGGTCTATAATTCACGCCTCACATGATGCTTGGATTGTAGGCGAGGCATGCTGGTAGCCTCAAAACCTTCGTAGAGATACTGGTCCCTCCTTTGACTTGAGTCGTAACTGGAAGTCTTGTCGAGTTATTTAAGCATTCATTGGCATGCGGATATTAGTTGTTAACATGTACTTTTCATTTCGTAAGCAGGTACATATCTTATTTATGCGAGCATGTGCATACATTAGATACCGCATAAACTCTTATTTACATTGTTAATTGCCATCTAACCATATTTCTTTTTCGTGTATATCTCCAATCAATTTGTTTTGTAGGCGCGGAGGCTAGCTTGAGCCATACTCAGTAAGCATGGATTTTATTTGATGGCACATGTACTTTGTAGACGAGGCCTCTCATTCCGCTATTTTTTTTTTTGTTGTTGTTGATCATGGGAGGTCGTAGTTGGTTAGAAGGTGTACTTATTCTTTTATCGAGCATGTAGCTTGGAACTTTATTTTGTATCGTATTTGTGTCCTCCAGCTACTTTCATTAATCATTCTCACTTAAATACCCATTTAACCCATTGTTTAAGAGAGAATTTAGTTTCTTGCACTTGATTTGTGTAAAAGAAGAGTTTTTCTCTCTAAAAGTTCCTATTTGCAATTCAACCTGAATTTTATTAACACAAATTCATCATTAGTTGGCTATATTGTTATCGAAATCTGGAACTCTTGATATAGGGCTCTACGGAGCAAGAAAAAGTGCAATGTTCTGTATAACAGTGATGATGATGATGATGATGATGATGATTGATCAGCAATAACAAAAGGAAAAGAAACGGAGAAAACAACAAAAATTATTCCAATTATTTTATTGCAGAGGGAAACACATGAAATAATAAATACCAGGTTTTGTTACAAAAAGTCGTTCCCTCACAAGTTCAAGCAACTCGTACAAGCTCTATACACAACTACTTTGCTTCTGTAGGCAACATGAACTCAGATACTTAGTCGCAACACTTCATTATATATATTACATGCCATGCCTCCCTCTATAAACGGAAAACACATTGTTCACCCCGCTATATGTTTCAATTCCAAGTAATTCACAACCAAAAATAACAAAAGTTAAACCATCCAAAGAGGATAAAATAATTGGCTTAACATCTAAGCCTTATGCGATAATCAAAGCCATTATCTCTTCAGAAACCTCTCAATTCGATCCAGTACCTGGAAATGGGGAATGCATGTTAAGAAACATGATTCTATAACTAAAGCCATATTAAAAAAAAAAAAGTACAGGAGGCCATAAAAGGATCACTGCATTTACTCGAGAGATACGAAAGATGTAAAGACAGACCTCAATTGCAATTATAGCTGGCGTAAGACTGAAGACATCCGTATCTCCTAGCTTTGCCGCAATATCTGCATAATTAGAAAATATACTCCATTCAAAATGTTGCTGAAATCAGTATGAGGTGGCACTAGCAAAAGTGAAACTAGTAACATCTGAAGTTGTCACTCGATATACTAGAGGTTCTTTTCCCAAGTAAAAGAGAGCGAAGAGGGTTGACCGTCCCAGCAATTCCGAGCTGCTTATGCCATCTCAGACATGTGACCTTTCATAGTGCTAGAAAATAAATTGCAGGGTGATGTGTTTTGGTTTGGTTTCCAAAGCAATTAACAGAAATATCCACAGGTACAAGTTTTTATTTTTACTTTTTAATTTTTTTTATTGAGTATATCGTCAAAACTAAAGGACTTAATTTTGATCTTCCATATGGAATTTTCCTAAGACGGTGCCAGCCGTTGTACAAGTTGATAGGCCAAGGCACCCAATACTTCCAATTTGGAAAACTAAATAAAGTTCTCTTTGGATTCGGAAAAAAACCACGAGTGAAATTGAAACAATAAGAAATAGTAAAGTTCCTAAAAGTTTTCTTGTTTTCCTTCAAAAGTGGTAAATTAATTTGAACCCGGACAAAAATGAAATTATTAAAGAATAGACTCATTTTTTAGAATCAACTAGTTGATAGTTGGAAAAAGTGGAGAGCCATAAGGTTAGCAACAACAAACTGCACAAACAGAAAAATAAAGTAAAATGGGTAAAGCAAATCTTACGTCGAAAACAAACCCTAGCATTGGCATTTGCATATGCTTCGCTCCTCTCTTCGAAAAGAGTAGTTAGCCGCGTGAAAGCCTGCAGATTGGAATTAAATCGGAAACATAAACCAGAAAATATTATTTCTTTCCTAAATATGCCGCAAGGGTATCTTAATATGCTCATTTATGTAACTATGACAATGAGAGGATGAAATTTTAAGCAGTATCAAACTGTCTCAACAGCATCACTAAACTAGCCACCCCATTTTGTCTCCTGCTAATACCCTAGATATTACAAAAGCAATTCTCCAAAGAAAATTGAGGTTGCATTTATTTACAGATATTGGAACTCTTAATTGGTTCCAAAAAAAAATGTTCTTATAATATTAACCTTAAAGGTTTTTTTTTTTTTTTTGGTAAAGGAACCACAGAAAGTTGTTTTTTCTCCCTCCGAAATTATGTTCTGAACGTGAAACAAAATAATTAAAAACCAAAGCAGTATCCAGATTTCAGAAACATTTTTTTTTCTTCAGTCAAAGTCAGCAAGTGCCTTGCTGTATGCAGACTAAACAACCTAACTATTTTTCCTCATTGTGTATCTTCTCTTTCAATGGATTCAAAAAAAACCATATTATTCTGTAATATTGGATGGGATAACTGACAAGGTGCCTACCGTTGAGTAAGCATCGCCAGATTCCTGATGTAAAAGTGGACGTGACTGCGTTCCATCGGCTGCCAGTCTCTTTGCCAAAGCTTTCAATGGAACATCTAGCCACACACTAATTCCTTTATGCACGTATTTCCTAGTCAAGAAAAAAAAATGCATCAAGGAACAATGAAGCTGACAGCTTCTCTTTAGGGCATCATGATACTAACAATATGTACCAATTGATAGGTCGAACAACTGCACCTCCACCCGTTGAAACCACAAGCCGGTGCATTGAAGATAATTTGCTCAATACCTCTGTCTGCAAGAAAGAGTCAAACTAATAAAATTTGTTTCTCTATGGTTTTTGAGGGGTGAGGTAGAGTGGTGGGGATAAAACAAAATAAATATTAATTAGAAAAAAGAACAAAATTCCATTAGACGGAAGACTAGCTTAAGCATATTGATTCATATTTATTTCTGGGCTCAAAACATAGACATGGGAAAAGAAAGGTAACATCATTTAACTCGTATATTGTCCACTTCAGTACATATACCAAGGCACAATAAAATATTAGATACCACTTGAAAAGCATTCAAGCTATAATGATGAATTCGCCATCTATTGTAAGTCACAAATCTCAAAACAAAATAATCAACTAACAACTGCAACCCACAGTTAAGCATGAAGTACAATGTAAACAATGTATTCCTTTTGAAGAGTAAATTGATTCAAGCGCAAATTGATACATGCGCAGAGAGGCCAAAATTTTGAACTCACCAACTCCAATTTGGGAGGTGGGAGAGAATATTTCAAGACCATGACCCATCAGAAACTTCAAGCATACTCTACTTCAGAATTGCTACAGTTGGAACAAACCATAAGGTGCAGTTGGGATTATGGCAACTGTTGAGCATCATGCAAGTGTGAATGATGACGAGTGAATTGTATATTAATGAAAGCGTTAAAACTGTTAAAAAAAACAATTGCCAAAAGATGGAGATAATCTGACAACAAAAGAGAGCCTTTACCCAGAAGTAAATGTGTACTGGAAAGCAATATGTCGGAAAGGGGTGAAACCTTTACAAAGAGAATATCACAAAAGATGACAAACTCAACTGGAAAAGGAAAGCCATTGTTCGTTCAGAAAACCAACCTCTTCCGAATGTTGATGCACTTAACCCTTATGTTTAACCCAGACCATAACTAATTTCATTTTACTAAAAAATTCAAAAGTGGTCCTATCAGTTTCTGTGTTACTTCACTATTCCCCTTATACCTTCAAAAGCTAGTTCCTTTTGGGTGGAGAAGAAGGTTGAAATTATATCTTAGCTTTAGTTATATGTTGTGTGTATGTGTGACTGCCAAATGCTAATTAAAAATAAATAAAATACGTCATAGTGTGCTTGCAGACCTCGCAAATCAGACTTTTAAGTGTTGTTTAGCATTGAAAACTAAAGCTCTACCATCCCTTCCAAAACTAGGTCCTTTGAAGTGGGTCGTGAGTTGACTTTAATCTTAGTTGTGATGTAGCTTAAGTTTGCTGTGTACGAGTTCTTGTTCTCTAGTCGAAAGAAGTAATTTGTGATTGCTAACTACCTGCATTAGAGTTAAGCGTCCTTAGCAAAGATTTAAAAGTTCAACTCTCCCTTCAAAAGCCAAGCTCTTCTTGAATGCAGATGTGGGTAGACTTTTTATATTGGCTGCAATATAGTTTAAGTCTTTACTTTATGGGTGTTTCAGTTTGCTCAAGTGTGAAAGATGAAGAAAAGAAATTGAGAAAAGCCCAGATATAACGCAAACGGTTCAGAACAGTTACACAAGCGAGCATTCACATTCATGGTAACATCAAAAGAAGGATTGCGCAATTATCGCATGAAGAACAACCAATAAAATTAAGGAACCCACAAATTCATGTTAAAAACCCAATGAGACAACATATTTTGGTTCCATTTAGCCGATCCCAATTTATTGGGATTTTCAAGGCTTTGATGACGATGGTGATTCACAATTCCAGCAAAACAAACAGCAAACAGAGCTTGTATTCAATATTATATTAACTCCAAAATAAAAGTTTCATTAATTTAGGAGAAAAAGCAAATAAAGCTATTTTAAAATTGAAACGGTTACTTTTAGTGCCGAAGAATATTTACAATCAAAATTTTGAACACCAAAAATATTTTTATTTCTAAGAATTGATTCAAAAGCACATCACTTTACTTTTTCGAAGACTAAAAAAAATCAGTAATAAATATGTGCCGCAAATCACATAGTAATTAATAACATTTTCGGAAAGAGATAACTTTTATTACCATAAGAATATTTGCAATCAAAATTATGAATAATTTCTTTGAATTAATTCAAAAGCACATAACTGGTTTATTTAATTTTGCGAAACCATAAACTAAAAAGTTCCAACAATAGATATACCCCAAAAAACATCTCTTAGTATTGAAATTTGCCGATGGAGATTATTTTGTTACCAGTTACCACAGAAATATTTTCAATCAAAATTATGAATTATTTCTAAGAATTAATTAATTAAAAAACGTGAGCTAAATTTCAGAGACAGAGACCATCAATTTATTAGCATTCAATGATCCAAAAACCGAAACTTAAAACCCTATATCACAAACCCAAACAAAGCCTAATTTTATAAATAAAAAGTGACAAAACTACCAAATTAGAAAAAATTAATGATACAAATATATAAATTAAATACCCTCTCCGTCCATAAATAATAGTCCTATTTGATTCGGCAAACAGTTTTAGGAAATGTTAAAATTAACTTTAAATCACACTATAATTTTAAGGATGAAAATTTTTCATACATGCTCATTTATGATTTGACAAATAGGGGAAAACAAATTACCAAATTTATTTACAAAACAACTGTGTGAAATTTTTTCCTTTATAAATAAGATCAACACACACAATCTAATTATACAATTGTTTGTATAACTTCAATACATAATTATCGATATTGAGTATAATCTAATTAGAAAATCAAGTATTATCAAACATAAGAGCACCTTGGGTAACAAGTTGTAAGCAAAGAGGGAGCTCTCTTTGGAACACTCGAATCTTATCTCTCTCCTCTTCAAGATCCTTCATGTACTCTTCACAACTCTTCATTTTCCCTTCACACATCTGCTTACTATGATCAATTCCAATCATTTTTTTGAGATTAAATTTGATAAAAATTTTGTCTTAGCATAGAGGGATCCGTAGAATAAAGGGATCAAGTTAGAATCAACAAAAAGTATATCCTTTTGATGAAGAATAATTTTTCCATAAGAAATTTAGAGAGAGGGAGAGAGAGAACAAGGGGACAAGGATGGGGTCGGTCGAGGTCGGGGCGTCGCATACCGAAAATGATAATATAGGTTAGTAAATAATTCACAGGGTTAATTACACTAAAGGTACCTATATTTTCATTCAAAATCCTATTAAGCCCTAATCAAGTTTTAAGTAAGGGTGGCGGCTGTTGTAATGATAACTGTTGCAATATCACGATTTTGCGGTGTAACAGTCGTAACTTAACAGTTGTAGAAACTGGAGTTACGATTTTTTTTCAACTTTGCTTTCAACTTATCTAAACTTTACTATCATGCATTATTTAAACCATAGGATTAGAGTTTTTTGCATTTTTGTGGCTGTGGGCTCCAAAATAAAAAATATGGGGCATGAGCAAAAACCATTACTTATGGGTTACTTGTATTATTTTTGTAATTACTAATAGCAAAAAGTTAAGATATTTTTTTGTTCACCATTGATACTAGAGAAAAACATTTAACTTTTTTTTTTCAACATTAACAATGGCAAAAATCATTTAATTTTATTTCATTTTTGTTCACCATTAGCTACTAGTTTGGTAAAAAACAGAGGAATGGGGGGAGAGAGATATATAAAATACAGAAATATCATTTTCTCTTCCCCCCTCCTATCTCTCTTAAATATAGAGATTCTTCATCTATTTTTCTATGATTTATTTTTTTCTCAAAAAAAATTTAAAATTCAAAAAAAAAATTAATTTGTTTTTATATGTGAATCAATAATTTGTCTATATTCCTTTTTCTTTCCCTACTTTCGATTTCCTATTTTTAAATAACCTCTAAAAAAAGGTTCAAAATATCAAACTTGTCCCCACTTTTTCTAATTTTTTGTGGTTGATTCTTTGGTAGAATCTCTCAATCCCTCCCCGCACCCCTCTCTCTCTCCCCTCCTGTTCTCTCTCTTTCTCCCTTCCTCCTCTTTATTCCTCTCTTTTTTTCCCCAAAAAGTGGCTAATGACAAAAAAAAAAAATAGTAATAACAAATTAAAGGATTCTCGCTATTGCTAACCACAAACATAAAAAAAAATAAAAAAAATAACTTTACTCCGTTACCAATAACGAAAATAAAACAAGTAACCCATGTCAATACTATTTTTTTATTGATGCCCCATTTTCGTAATTTTGGGTTGCACATGCCCCAAAATGGCAAAAAAAACCATAGGATTATATTATTAAATAGTTTCGTATACTTTTTATAATTTTCATGTTAAAATTTCTTAACAGTTTAGAAAAAATATGTATTTTTTAATTCTTTAATACTTTTTTATTTGAATTTTTTCATATGTTGGAGTTATTAAAAATAAAATATCAAACTTGTTTAAAACATATAACAATCATTTACATTAAAAAAATTAGTATTAAAAAGACATTTTATGCCATTTTATTTTGCATCAAAAAAGAATGGGGTGTAGGATCTTAATTCTCTTCTTGATTCTCACTATTAGTATTTTGTCATACAGTAGTAATTATTTGATGAATTGTTCTCAGATTGTTATCATAAATTTTATGTATATGTCTAATTTCAAGTGAAATATCATTAATTTTTTTAATTTATTTGATTTTTTCTAATGGCTAGAACAGCCGTAACAAACAATAACGACCATAACGGCCGATACGGCTTCGAATTTCATTATTGTTGCTGTAACAGCTCGTAACGGTATCAGATGTGATCGAAACTATTACGTAATGGTATTACGAAATAGGAACGACCAAGTTTTCAAAACATGGTTTTAATTAAAACGGTAATGGTTCCAATATTTTTGCAAAAGTGACAATGTTGGTCCTTATTATAAAGAGGCAGTTTAGAATGTGAAAATCATATTGTTTGACTAATATTTGATTTCTTAATAGCCAAGATCGTACTTTTTATTAGAGTTGTGCAAAATTCTACTATCACCAATGATAATACCATACACCATCAATATAGTTACCACTACCATCGGTAGATATTTATGTTACAACGACAAATGGTAACCTTCAACTGACTACCACTATCATGGGTATGATTACCATCGGATATACGGTTACCACCGTAGTACCATTAGTACACAACTCTATAATGTAATGATATTATTTATGTTAATGACTCTAAATATATTATGTTTTCTTATAACCATGACACTGAATATATATAAATACATTTTTAAGTATACAACTTCTAATTTACCTAATAAGCTACTGGAATAAAATTT
>MKEJ01018952.1:0-10197 GCA_001753735.1 Embelia ribes
AATATTATTATTTATTTTTATATTTTATTTGATTTTCCTAACAACCGTAACTGCTGATATGGTACCGTAACGGCTAACATAGTAGATGTAACAGTTGTTATGGCTACAAATTTCATTCTCGCCTCCGTAACGGCCCATAACGATTTCGGCGATTTCCAAAACCTTTATGCAATGCCGTTACGTAATGGTAACGGCTGATATTTAAAATTCGGCATTTATTAAACATCCATTATTCACTATACTCCATTAAATATCTTTAGTTACAAAATTTATGTACGCTGAAGACAATAATTTTAAGAAATGAGATTTTGCACGTAAGGAAATTGCTACATATATTTACTTATTAGTTGACACATATAAGAGATTGTTAATATTACTATCTAAAATTTCGAATGAATAATCTCTCTTTTATGAGTATGTAGTCTATCTCCTACATGTCCAAAAATAAATGAATTTATATAGGAATTTTTCACATATTTGTTTATTTAAAATCTCTACCCAACTTTAATGCTAGAAAAGTATTCCTTCAGCCGAAAAAATAGTCCGCATTTGACTGTCACAAAGTTTAAGATAAAATAAAAAATATAAATTTTCGAATTTTAAATTACATATAAAATATCAAATATATCCTTATTATTTTTTGTATTAGTTTTGTCTCTAGAAGTTATGATGCGGCATTGCGGGTAATCCTTTACAATGATGAGAAAGCCAAAATAAAAACATATAATATTTGTCACACATCCCAAAATAAAAAATAAAATTGTTATTATGGACAGAAAGAGTAATTGTGTGGCAAAATAAATTTATTGTCTATGATTGTATAATAGAACAAAAAATCTAAAAAGAATTACAAAGTTCAAAAGATGTGATGCGCAAAAAGGACTAAAATATTGAAATAGGAAAAGCTCATTAGAATGAAATTATGATACGCATGAAAATAAATTGCATAAAATTGTAATTGTCATCAAGCTGTATATGATAGAACACAACCAATTTGTTCCGCAATTATGCTTTTAGCGAGTAGTTGGTTGGAATTTAATCCAGTTTCATTATCCTATTTGACGTGGTGCTAAATGTCAAAAGGTTCCCAATAATTAACTATAAATGGATATAACTAACCCCAAATACACCTTCCCACCCGCTGCTATTTTCTGTCACCTATCACCTCCCCCACTTCCCCTCTATTCACCATTTTCTCTCTGTCTAAACATTTTCTTTATGTATAAATGTTTCCATTTTCTAGCAATTCCTATTATTAGCTCCAGCTAATTGTTATTATGGAATAAATCGTTAGCTTTTACTCAACAATTGTTTTTATCCGGACACTTCAAAATCTATCCTAAAGAATAATTTATACAATAACATATGTTAAATTATTATCATTTAATCAGTTTTTATAAGCTTATTGTTTAATCAGTTACTAATGACATTACCATTTTTCTGATATTCTGATGGTATAAAAGTAAGGACAATTAAAAAAATTAACATATTTTATATAAGCATCTAAAGTTATTTCACAATGAAATACAATACCATCAATTTAATCTACGTCAGTAAATATAAAAATATTGATAAATTTTGTACAATTTCTCTAGTCTCACAAGTCACCGTTAAGGTATAAATACCACTAAGAGACAAAATGGATGAAAATAGCCATTCAACATTGACACCTGACCGGACAATTATGTATTTGGGTTGCTGAAGCCCTTCGACCTAACTTAGATACGATGGTGTCGAAAAAATAGATTCTAGAATCACATTAAACAAAAAGAATTCATGCAAGGTAAAATAATATAATAAAATGATATATTCATACTAATACACATATTTTGATATATTATATACTAGGCACTAGCGATGTTCATCGATTTGGTTCAAAAACCAAATTGAAAAACAAAATTTCCTAACTTGAAAAAAAAAAAAGGCTGATTCTAAACCAAATTTGGTAAGTAGCCGAACTAAAAGAATTAGCCCTATTCCAGATCTTGACACCAAAATATTTTAAAATTCTTAAGATCCAACCAAAACAACGTTATTTTGGCATAAAGGCTAGCCAAAACGACGCCATTTAGGTATTTTTTTAAATAAATAATGTAAAAACAAAAATATTTCAAAAAAATTAGGGAATCTTGAAATTTTACAACTAAATCCCGATAAAAATGTAAAATCGATCGCGAACCAATTTTAAGAAATCCAATTGTTAGCTCACCCTTACTAGCCACACAAAAACTGTGACGTTCTGAAAATTCGAATGAAGTTTAGGCTTTAATAATATTATTGAAATACATCATAATATTATTTCTAGGACGTATGACATGTTGTGGATGTATTGTAGTTTGCATTGGCATAAGTGTTGTTGCATAAAGTGAAGTTGTGTTGAGAGTATTATTATACATTATAGTTACAAAGTCTATTGTGAAGGTTTTGTGTGTAATAATGGTCTTATTATTGTGTGTTGTGTGATGGCATAACATAGTTCGTCATATGATGTTATGTAGTATGCATGTGCAGAGTTTTGTAGTGTGAGAATTCATGGTGCCGTTGTAGTCGTAGTGGCTAGTATGTACATGTATTTTTATAGTCGAAGGTTGGAACAAAGTTATATATATACACTTATTTTGTCAAGCATTTAGCTTGAGCTTTCTTATTTTGTGTAGTATTGGCGATGACCTTCCTACTTTTCATGTTCTGTTGCGAATGAATATGTAGACTGGGGGTGGACTGTATTTGCCACCATAGGTGCCATAGTTATTATTTTGGACTGTATGTATATATATCAGACTTTATTGTATATGTGGATCGTGGGAATATTAATGGCTATTGTACCCATTTTCATATTTATTATTATTGTTTATTGATTTCGAGTTTGATTTATTTTCTTATCACAATCAACATCACGTCCCCAGGTTTTTATGAAAAAATTCGAGGTGTGACAGGTTAGTATCAGAACTGAGCTAACCGGGTTCTATAAATTTTAGTAGTTTACGGGTAGGTTTAGAGTCTGATCATGAGCAAGTAAGGAAGTCATAGTGTTTTCATAGTATTTACTCGTTGCATGCTTAATTGCATAATAAATCGTAAGCTAAATACATTGCATTATTTCATTCTTTCCCTATGCAATTGTGACTTATTTCTTTTGTGGCTTCTTCCTTGTCATGTGAAAATAATGACTCGATGAAGAGGTCGTAAAGGAGGTCGAGGAAATCGTAGAGGAGATAGGGGTCGTGCAGAAAGGACCAATACTCCTGATGAGGACGAGATGTGTCCCATGCGTACTCGTGCTCACATTATGGTAGAGGTCAGAGATGAAGTAAACATTCTGAGTCTTGAGGAGACATCAGACGAAGGGAGTATAGAGGTATCTAGGGGAGAGGCTTTTGGACCTCAAATCCAAATTCTGCCTCGTACTTGCCCTCAATTGGAAGTAGGCAAAAACATTCAAACAAATTTCATTCCACTACCCGAGTATGAAAATGTGGGACACTTCCAATTTTCGGAATCTTCCAAATTGATTAAGGCATTGGAAAAAGTCTTTACAAGGATGGTACACAATCCGAGGGAGAGTGGGGAGACTCATGCTTCATCGGCTCAAAGGAAATGTCTGTATGATGGATCTGCCTATCTATCAGGGGGAAGGCAAAGCTATATTAGCGGAAGAGTGGATTATTGACGTGGAGAGAATTTTTAAATCTTTTTAAATGGTTGATGATAATCTAAAAATAGTGATTGCGCCATTCTATCTTTGGGGGGAAACAGTTTGTTGGTGGCAGATCCAAGAGGATGTCAGGGATTTGAGGGTAGCTTTTGGGCCACCATGTAGGTCGAGTATAGCCTTATCAACAAGCAAACAATGAAAGGATACTCCACACCCTATTCGGTCATCGGGGCAATCTTTGAGGGCACAATCAATCCAAATATAAGGGCAGGGTTCGGTGAATCCTATCGGAGGTGGTTCGAGTAGAAGTATCGGGGGGAGTAGTAGCAGTGGTAAGAGGAAGAGAAATTGAGAGGCATTTTCTTCTTCATCTTTGTGGGAGAGACCTCAGTTGGGTTACACATCAGCTTCGGGGCCTACTATTTAGGGTAACGGATGCTACAATTGCAGCTGTCAGGGCTATATTACTTGTGATTGCCCCCATACCCCTACATATTGCCTTTGCGATATCGAGGGACATGTCCAGGAATTATGCCCATAGTATTTTTGTTGTGGGTATGGCAATAAGGGCCACATGTAGACGAGATATCCGGAGAGCTTTCCTGCTCCAGTTGGCACCCATGGACAACAACAATATTCATCTTTGGGGGTAGTTCTATGGTCATCTCACACTGCTCTTTCGTTGTCTGCTCACTAGGGCATCGGTTCATATTGTGGGGGTATTTAGGGTAGTACCACTCGTAGGGGATTTTAGCATAGCTAGTCTTTTCAGGTTCGTGCCTATACCATGCCTCAGGCACCAGAGGTAGCTGAGCTTTTGGTTATACGAGGTATTTTACCATTTCTCTCTACTTGGGATTATGCATTATTTGACACGGATGCATCTCGTTCTTTTATTGCATTTAGGTTTGTTAGAATGCTAGATTTGCCCATTATACATTTGGAGGAAGCAATATTCGTTGATACTCAGAGGGGCATATTATCTATATGGATAGTATCTGTTTGGGGTGCTGAATTTCTATTGCAGATCATATATTTAAATATGACTTCGTTGTTTTCAATATGTCAGAGTTTGATATCATAATTAGTATATACATGTTATCATACTTTCATGCTATATTTTATTGTGAGCGTAGATGTTTTTCTATGGGAACTTCGGAAGGTATTTCGGTGGTATATCAATGGCCAGATTCCATTGAATTTTCCAATACTCATTGTACTAGGTCTAGCCTATCCTTTCTTTTAGCTAGCCTTTCTTTTTGGAAGAAGATACATTCGGAGGTAGAGTACCCCCTTATCATTCGCGACTTTCTCGACGTATTCCCAAATGAACTTAATAGATTCCCTCCTTTGTGAGAGATGGAGTTTAAGATTAATCTAATTCCCAGTACTAAGGTATATAAATAGCACCGTATTATCGAGCTTATCACCATGGGGAGCTCTGGCACTATTTGTACCAAAGGAAGGATCAATGCGGATGTGCATTGCTTACCGGAACTTAAATCGGGCAACTATCAAGAACAAGTATCCATTGCCTAGGATTGATGACCTATTCAATCAACTTCGGGGTCTGAGATTTTTCTCCAAGATCAATTTATATTCGGAGTATCATCAACTCAGAGTTCGGGAGTTGATATTGGAAGACAACTTTTCGTACTCGTTATGAGCATTTTGAGTTTCTTGTAATACCTTTCGGTCTTACTTATACCCCAGCGACATTTATGGGCCTAATGAATCGTGTCTTCCATCAATATCTAAATCATTTCGTAGTGATATTTATCATCGACATACTCGTCTATTCACGGTCGGAGGAGACACATAGTGAATATATTCATATAGTATTGTCTACACTTCGAGAACATCGACTTTATGCCAAGTTTTCTAAGTGTGAATTCTGGCTTCGGGAAGTTCGTTTCCTTGGACATATTTTATGGAAGGATGTTATTTCGGTTGATCTTTTTAAGGTTGAGGCCATTACCAATTGGGAACAACCGAAGTCGATTTTTGAAATTTGGATCTTCTTAGGCCTTGCAGGCTACTATCGCCGATTCGTGCAGAATTCTCGCGTTTAGCGGCTCCTTTGATAAAAATCACTTGAAAGGGTGTCAAGTTTGAATAGAGTCCTAAATGTGAACAATCGTTTCTCCGTCTGAAGGAGTAACTATCCTCGGGTCCAATTTTTATTATTCCGAGTGAAGACTCGGGTATTCGGTATAATGTGATGCATTCAAGGAGGACCTATGTTGTGTATTGATGCAGATCGAAAAGGTAGCTACTTATACTTCAAGGTAGTTAAAGATTCATGAGCAAAATTACCTGACACACAACTTAGAGCTTGGAGGCATAGTGTTCGTATTGAAGTGTTGGCGACACTATCTGTACGGGAAGAAATTTGAAGTATATTTGGATCACAACTCCTAGAAGTAAATATTCACTCAAAGGGACTTGAACATGAGGCAAAGGAGGTGGATGGAGTATCTCGAGTAATATAATTTTGATCTCGAATAATATCCCAGAAAGGCAAATGTTGTGGTAGATGCATTGAGTTGCAATACTCGGTGCACTATAGTTTGCCTTGCGGTAGATGAATGGAAGATGTTTTGAGTATTGAATGAGTTTGGATTGAAATTCGTGGAGGTGAAGGGCCAAGCTAATTTCTTCACTATCGTAGCTCAACCAACCCTAATTACATGGCTGATCAAAGACAACGTATTGATGATAAATCGGATGCCTATCGAGTTCGTGTCCATAGAGACCATGGCCTTGATAGATGGACTTTTTCGGAGGATGGAGGTTTGCGATTCCAAAATTGCTTAGCCGTGCTTAGTACTATTTGTGATAAGGTTCTACGAGAATCTCATCATTCTCATTTGGCTGTGCATTCTAGTAACATAAAAGTATATCATGACGTTTCACATCAATTTTGGAGACACGATATGAAGAAGGATGTGGCCGAATTCATAGGGCGATGCCTTACCTATCAACAAGTAAAGGCCAAGTACAAGCGTCCAAGGGGATTGCTTCAACTATTGCCAGTTTCTGAGTGGAATTAAGAATTGATAACAATGGCTTTTGTAGTGGGTTTTCCCAAATCGAGGCAAGGATATGACCCTTTATGGGTTATTGTAGATCGTTTGACGAAATTTGCACATTTCATTCCGATTCGTATTATTGAGTCAGTTGAAAGACTTTGTCTGTTATACATCGATGTAGTCATTCGGTTGCACGGGGTTCCAGTATTGATTGTTTTGGATCGAGATTCCCGTTTCATTTTGAGGTATTGGTTGGGTCTCCAATAATCGTTAAGGATAAAACTTTCATTGAGTACGACTTTTCATCTACAAAAAGATGGACAATTGGAGCGTATTATTTAAAATCTCGAGGATATGCTTTGAGCGTGCATCATTGATTTCACAGGACAATGGGAGAAATATCTAAGTTTGATCGAGTCATTTATAAAATAGTTATCATACAACTATCGAGATGGCTCCATTCGAGGCCTTATATGGGAGGTCCTGCCGTTCTCCTATCTGTTGGGCGGAAGTCGGTGGTAGCGCATTGTTGGGCCCAGAATTAGTTCGGAAAATGACCCAAAATATTCAACTTATAAAACAACGCTTGGAGGTAGCATTGAGTGTGCATAAGAGTTATGCCGATATTCGGATGAAGCCTTTAAAATTCGAGGTTGGAGATCATGTATTCATGAAAGTTTCTCATAAGAAGGGTATTATGCATTTCGGGAAGAAAAGGAAACTCTCCCCTCGTTTCATCGGCCCATTCTTGATACTTGATAGAGTCGGGGAGGTAGCATATCGTTTGGCCTTGCCATCGCGTCTATCGAGTGTTCATCTCATTTTCCACGTTTCAATGCTTCAGAAATACTTACGAGATCCCTTACATGTTCTTAATTTTAATGATCTACACGTGAAAGAAGACGTGTCTTATGAGCTCTTATCTATTCGAATCTTGGATTCAAAGGAACAAGTACATCATCGTTATAATATTAAATTGGTAAAAGTATTGTGCAAGCATCATAATAGCGAGGAGGTGACATGGGAGTGGGAGGAGGAAATAGGTACCAAATATCCAAACTTGTTCCTGGATTATGGTACGTTCACGTTCTCATTATTTTTTGCAGTATACTCTAATTCCGGGGATGAAATTTCCAACTAGAGGAGGATGTAATATCCTAGAAATTCGTATAATGCTTTTTGCAATTAAATAATATTATTAATTACACTTAATGATATTATTTATACATTCGTCGTTGCATTCGTAGTTGTAGTATCATTACATTCATAGTTGACATATGCTTTTCGTAGTTGCATATGCAATATCATAGTCGGGGACTATAACTCGTTGGTCATGGGGATGCATCTATAGTATAACATCTATTTTGGAGTCGGGGGATATATTTCGAGTTCATAGGAATCAATTCATAGAAATTTTGGACGTTAAAATTCTATTATGCCAGAGTACTGGTACATAGAGGTTGGTGTACCGGTACACAGACTTTATTCTAGTCCAAAGCTCATTGCAAGCCGTTACATGAAAGTATATACCGTTACCCAGAGGTGTACTGGTATACTAATAGGGTGTACTGTTACATCATATTGGTAAGAAAGGGGATTTGGATTTAGAACTTACTGGTATCTGGCATACTAAGAGGTGTATTGGTATACAGTGGTGAACCGATACACTAGGCAGGTGTTCCGTTACACTAAAGTTATGTGAAGGGGGTCATGCTTACTGGAAGCCAGCACATATAGAGGTATACCAGTACACTGGTGTACCATAATACCCAGTCAGCTTGAACAAAGTAATGGACCCCATTTCTATTCGGCTTTTGAAACACCTTTTTCTCCTTTTATTTCACTTTATTCTGAAAATAGAAAGGAGGAGAGAGAGAATGTGGGTATTAAGAGCTCAAAACTTCACACCAATGATCCATCTATTTTGGAGGTTGAGCTATAATTAAAAAGTAATTTTTTGGAGTCGTAGAAGTGAGTGGTATGTTTTGATCTAAATCTCGTCCTCTCTTTCGCTCATTTATTTTTCTCGCTTTCCATACCCTTCCGAACCTGAAATATAGTGGCCTATCTTCTTCTTTATGCCTTAAGGATCATATTTATATCTAGGTTCAGGATCATTCGAGATCCGTAGCTAGATTGTTCCAGAGGTGCAAGAAGAGGGCTTTTGGGGGAAATTTTCTCGGCTCATTCAGGGGCATTTTGGAGGCTTCGTAGGTATAGGTAAATTGCGAATAACATTCATATATAGAGAGTGTGAATGTGTTGTTTCATACTCATGCATATTTTTGTGGGGATTATATTCGTAGATAATATTATGGATGATATTCGGTGAATAATGTTTGTAGCAGATTGTCGTATTAAATTACACAATCTTATAACCTAATATTATCGTATGAATATTTCGTGGTGTTATATGTATTATTTACCAATTATAGCATTTAACATGCTTGGAGATTATTATGGTGATGCTTGATATCAATTGTTTCCCAATTATATCATATAATTATCGTGGTAAATTATTGTGGAGATATGTGATTTCATTCATTTATTATTATATTTGTATAAATGTAACGTGGAGATGATTTGTGATTTCACTCATTTATCATAACATTCGTCGCATTCTTTTCTAAATAATGTAACATTAACATTATTATCATAGCATGATTATATGATTACACTCATTATATCATGATTCTTAATCGTGGAATTTGAAGTCGGAGGTATTCGTGATATTCGTAGACTTTTGTGATAAAATGTATAGAACAACATAGTTGCTCTATTTCATGGATTTCGTAATTTTCGGAGGTTATAGGCATGCCCATCGTGGAATAAAGGCATAGCCATTGGTGGAATCCGAAAGGCATGAATATCATGAAATTCGTTGTTTCGCAGTATTTTTTTGTGGCATTTGCATAAATAGGAAATTGTTTCAATTTTCTATTTCTTTTAGGACATATTATATCGCTTTTATAAAATTCATAGAAGCAATTGAGGTCATACAACCTCACTGTAAAAGGTGGAAAACCAAATCTAGGATATATCCATTGCTCATGTCATACTTGGTGGTAGAATAATGAAGGCTAGGTCGCGTTGCACTTTATAGCGGACCTTAACATTTTCGAGAACTCGTAGAGATACTAGTCCCACTTTTAGTCTAGTCGTGTTGTGGTCATCGTCGAAGTCAGAGTTATAGTGGTCTTTGGTATCATGCACTCATCATTATACATGTGCATTCACATGATTACATTTGTAGCTTTTAAATGTTCATTTTACTTATTATTCGTGGATAGTATGTTTCATTACTTATACAAAGCATGTTTATACTTTATTTTCATCATAGCATGTACATATATCGAGATTTTATTGTCTCAGATATCACTGTTGATTGGCCATCTAACCCATTTACTTTGTTTCTTTTCCTATATCAATATTATATTGGTACAGGTTCCCAAAGCTCAAAAGTGGATATTCGGACTCCCCGTCTCATCCTTCTCACTTTGACGTAAGTTT
>MKEJ01018956.1:0-10435 GCA_001753735.1 Embelia ribes
TATATTATAATAAAATATATATTTTTTTTCTTAATCTTAATGAATGTTCTAAAGATGTACTGGAAAAAAAAAACTAAAGTTTTAATAAAAATATTGTGAATAGTAAATTTCTCTATTGAGAAATCTACTACTGTAGCATTTGTGTTAAGTTTTCTAGAAACTCATAAAAATAAGAAGAGAATTGTGGACATTTCTCTGGTTTGATTTATCACATTAACAGAGATCTAATCGTCTGTAAGAGCAATAAGAACACGAATTAGCCAATAACAACAAGCTACAGAGAGAGAGAGAGAGAGAGAGGGAGAGAGATGGTTACAGATGGGAGAACCAGTGGCAAAAGAAGTTCCAATTCGTGTTGTTCCGAACGAAGTTGCACCAATTCTAGAGAGGGAGAGAGATGGCGAGAGATGGCTGGTGATGGAGGTATAAAGAGAGGAGACTTGAGCTACAGCCATGGAGAGAGAGAGAGAGATACAGAGAGAGAGAGAAGTCGTTAGAGGGAGCTTTTATTTAAGAAGACCAGCGAGCGATGCTAGTTGATCAAAGTTTTATCCAAACACCTGCGTCCAGAAAGTGACACGTGGTCACCGGTAGCGTCAACCGCGAGGGAATTTTAAAAGTAAATACATACATAAGAAATGATTATTAAATATTTGAGTTACGATTATGGATACGCATGGGAAGCTCAAGAAAAGTGATTAGAAACGTCTCAAATTGGAAGCTCCAGATCAATTTTTTTGACAATTTGCAGGAACCATGTTGGATATTATTTTATTAAAAAAAATATCAAGTATGAAATAAAAATATTATGAGAATGAGTTTTATTATGATTAAATGATTATTTTATTTTTTTTAATAATAAATAATACATTAATTAGTTTATATATCAAAGTGTCGAAAAATGTTATGTCTAAAAAAAGCAAGCCACCACAATTGCACTCATTTTTATCTTTCTCTCTCTAAAAAGAATACTAATTACACTTTAGCCTCGCCGGATAGATGCTATCCTCTCTCTTCTAGCCTCCATCCTCTTTTTTTTTGCTTTCTCTCTCTCCTGCTACTATCTTGGATATGGTTTTCGATTGGGGGTCACGGCTATAATTGGTACTGTTCATCCAGATCTATTATCATCAACCAAGTTCAAACGCAATTAGTTATTTCTTAAGAGATTGACAACTCATTATGCCTAGATACAACTAGATTAGGCCGGCTCAATTTTTTTTTTTTTATTTCATATTATTTTTATCTTTTATTTGTCAAACTTTTCTACCTTTTTGTGAGAGGTTAGTCCCTCTTTACGAGAGTTTTAGTCGGTCTTAAAGTTTATTATATGTTGTTTTGTCGATCTTCTACTTGGTTCATTGGCGATTCGTTCGCTATGAGATAATTTTAAATTAATTCTTATAATTTGCGTGCTTATGTTATCAGAACGTGTAGGTCGTTAAGTTATATAAACATATCTTTGAAGCGCATTTATTGGCGTTTAGGATTCTTTGTATCGATTCTTGTGTTGGCTTGATGTATAACCTATGCAATTTACTTTTTATATGTTGTTTGTCGTACTCTTATCGAATAAATGAATAATCTTCTTTTTGTTGGAAAAAAAAACCGTATAAATGGCATGGGACTTGCATGTTTAGTAAAGTTTTAGCATATATTAGATTAAAGAATCACAAATAATCCATGTACGTTTTCTATGTATTATAAAGTAGTATCAAAAAATAATTAAGATTCTATCTATGTTTTTCGTTTTCCCTATATTTTCAACTCGTGTTTCCTGCTTCCATTTTTGAGTTGGGTAACCATGTTAATGACTAGTAAATACTAGTTTGATTTTAGTTACCAAACGGTGTAACCTTTTGCATTGACATACTCACACGGTCACTATTTGATAAGCCATGTTTCTAATTTAATTTGTCCCAAATTATAGACCAATTTTATGGCTTATTCAACTCTACAAAACCAGCACGACCAGATACAAATAACACGTCTGCAATGCACAGTAGAATAGCGCTGCAGACGGCCACCATTTTAGAGATGGTGCAGGATTTGCTGCAATTGTAGTGAAAGGTATATATATATATATATATATATATAGAACCTAAAAGAGCCAGAAACGCCTATATTTTTAACAATATTGTAGAAAATTCCATAAAGCAACTCAAATCAATCACTACAACAATGTCTCAACAAACCAGCAGAAACAGCCAGTCATGTAATAATATCCGAGGTTTGCGAATAAACAACACTCAAAATACCCATTACCTAGGCTTGTTTTCTTCACCTTCAAGGAGATTCAAAACCACCAAATTTTATTTTTCTAGCTTAATCCTACTAAAAAACAACATATGAAGAATACCAAAACTGTGAGCTGCCAATGTCACATCATATCTTGAGGAAAACAAACTCCTCAATGGCCGGGACCTCTCCTATCCTCTTCAAAGAATCCTTGCTCGGCACCTCATCCACTCCGATCGCCATCACCGCTTGTTTCCGAGGAGCAATCCTACCGACTGTCATGAAGCTCACATTCACATTCTCCTCACCCAAAATGCTCCCAACTATCCCGATCATACCCGGTTGGTCCACCTGTCTGCACAGAATTAAACTCCCTTCCATACTAACATCCACATCGAAAGACCCAACCTTGGTCAAATGAGGAATCCCATCTTTAACCCTGCCCTCAACAGTAATTTCACCTGAGTCTGATATTGCGCTGGGGAACCTTGACTCGACATTGGCGATCTGAACCTTGATGGACTCAAGGGGGCTCTCAGGGGACCCGTCTAGTATTATACGCTCTTCAGCTATACGGAGGCCTCTCTGTTTAGCTGTAAAGTCTGCATTTACTAAGTTGATGAAAACGTTGGAGATTGGCTCGATGAGACCCTTGGTGATCATGGCTCGGAGCACCCTCGTGTCAAGGTCGTCGGGGGCTCTTGCAGATGTGTACGAGACCTTCACTGTTTTCACACCACTGCCACCTGTCACCAGTTGGACAGCAAGCCGGCCAAGCTTCTCAGCAAGTTCAACATATGGTTTGAGCTCAGACAGTACCTGCAGTAACAAAGAAAAATAAAAACTTCATATTTGCAGTGCCAAAAGCTTCCTCAACAGTGAAGGTAACTCATTCAGTCACATTCCACCATTTTTGGTATTCTCAGGTGTTCGGAAAATATCACAGTTGCATAATATTTATTCTCTAGTTAAGAAGTGCTTCTTTAGGGGTGCTTGTCTTGCAATATACACTGGAATGGACTAACGGTCCGGAACAGTATGCTAGTCATTTCAGTTCTATATTTGAACTATGCTATAGACTATAGTTCTTCGGGACCAGTTCAACCGTCAATAAGAGACACAGCTGTTCCGAGAGAAGGGTACGACTACTAGCATAGAGTTGAGTCAGCATTACATGGACAGGTATATCCAAATAAATGTTTGAACCACTTCTGTAACAAATTCGCATCCACATCCAGAATTTGGATTTGTTGACAACTATAGCAATGCTATTTTATGTAGAAAGTCAAAATATTCTACATTTTTTTATGATCTCTGAGTCAGAATAGGTGGTTCTGACAAATAGAAACCAGCAAAAGAGGAAATTAACAAGCTATGCTATTAGGGATACAGAGTTAACTAATCTGAGATACAGAGGAATCCACTATACCTGGAATTCTAAGAAGCCTGGTAGACAAAACATTGCCAGAAATTTTTGAAAGAATCAAACAAAGAGGAATTCTCGAAAATAAAACGCCAACTTCTTATGCATAGAATAGGTAAAAATTATATGGACTTTAGATTGACCAAATTGTTGGTCTCAATGGTCAAATTTTGACGTTAACCATTCCGGTAGCAGAACTGAAAAAAGCTTATTCAGAACTACAATGTGGTTTTCCAGAAACACTCATTAAACACTTTCTAATACACATCGGACAGCTAATACGAAATGAAGACCAGAGATGCCATCTTATTCTATGTCATTTATCCACCTTAAAAGTATGAAGTTACTTTCTTTAGCTCAATCCCTTTCATGATTTGACCACGAATCATTACATTTTTGTACGGGGCTGGCCGATAGTACAGTCTAAGAAACAAAGACCCTTATAGTCGCTATTGAATGAATTAGTATAGGTATGGGAGAGAGAGAGAAAGAAACCTCAGCAGGAACCATGGGTGCATTGACAGCAGTAGAAGCCAGCTCCCCCTTCAAGGCTCCCACAACAGCCTCAGCTATTTCGATTGCCACTCCTTCCTGCATATCAAACTCGATCATGATAAGGATAGCAAGGAGAGAAATACAAACAATTTTAAAGCATGTGCAATTTATTTCAGCCTTTTGTTAACGATGGTACACACCTGAGCTTCCATCGTACTGGCACCAAGATGAGGGGTAGCAGTTACTTTCTCGTGTAATATTAATTTACTGTCCTTCGCTGGCGGCTCTACAGTGAAAACATCAAGGGCAGCCTGCAAAAAAGAGCATGTATCTCACCTTAGATAACAAACAACAAACTTATGACCCACTTTAGTAATGGCTCTGAAATTGATGTTTAGTTTAAAATTTAATGATGAAATTTATAGCAAGAGATGTGTTTGGCTCGTTTTAGGGTTGGTGAAATTTACTCATAAACACCCAAGTTTTATTAACATGCTAGATTCTAAAATTACTTTTGTTTGAAAAGGTTAATGACGAGAAAATTGTTGCTTTCTAAAGAGGTTCACCCAATTCTCAACCTGAAACCAGCGAAGACAGGAAATGGAAACCAATATCACAATCTTGATATCTCAAAACATGAATGATAGAAAACCTGGGCAACAATGCCAGCATCCAGAGCTTTCACCAAAGCTTCTTCATCAATCACTCCTCCACGAGCAACATTAATAATACGAACACCTTTCTTCATCTTTGCAAAAGTTTCATCATTGAGGACCTTATTTGTAGCAGAGGTGAGAGGCATGTGCAGGGAGATAAAATCAGCAGTTGATATGGCTTCATCAAAGCTCACAAGTTCCACTCCTATAGCTCGGGCACGATCAGCTGGGGCATACGGATCATGTGCAATCACATGCATACCTAGCCCCTTAGCACGCCTGGCGACTTCTGATCCCACCTTACCGAAACCCATCACGGCAAGTGTTTTGCCCACAAGAGAGACACCGACGTATTTGCTCCGCTCCCATTTCCCTAAAATTATCAAATAATATAAGTTTGAGACCTAAGAGGACCCATTAGCACTCAAAAACATCAAATATGAGAAATTAGAATGAATAAAATGACAACAATATTCAAAATAATTGATGGAAACATCATATGATCACCACATATCATATCAAATTCAAACCAGATCAAGAGTATATTTCAACAAATTTTCCATAGCTGTTGCTTACAGAATTCCAAAATCTTTCAGTAAAGTTCATTACAAATATTTTCTGATTTTAATCGCTATCATCATATAACTAATTTGTAACATAAAACAGATTCTATGAATTATTTTGCAGAAACCTGACAAGCAATTGGATTCCTTAAATGGAACCCATTACAATCATCGATAGTTGATAACACATGAGAATGATGGGAAGAAACACTTTACCAAAAGTTCCAACTCTAGACACAATGTATATATATATATATATATATATATACATACATATAGAGAGAGAGAGAGAGAGAGAGAATAATACAATATTTCTGATTATAGTGCGACTAAAAGCAACTTTCCACCAAATAAACCAATCATAGAATCTATTCCAAGCTTCAAGTACAGTTAACTCAATCATAACACGGACATAAAAACAAGATCTAACAGACTCCGCAGAAAAAAAAAATTAGGGAATATAGCATTTACCAGCCTTAACGGAAGCATCGGCCTGGGCGATGTTCCTAGCCATGGCAGTAAGAAGCGCAATCCCATGTTCCGCAGCCGCAACGGTGTTTGCCGTGGGCGCATTCACCACCAAGCACCCGTGCTCCGTCGCTGCCGCTAGGTCCACATTATCAATTCCCACCCCAGCCCGGCCGACAACCTTCAACCGACCAGCAGAGGCCTCAAACACGTCGCGTGTGACCTTTGTTAAATAATATAAAGATTCAATTAAATAAATCAATATGTAAATAATATCAAACAGAAGCAAAAAAAATTAAAGAGTAAATAAGAGCAATTCCAACATTATTTCTTATTTAATTTCTAAATCTGACTTTATAGAATATGTCATTTCCATGAAATAAATCAATATCTTATAAATTTAACACCCATTAGAAATTAAAATGACAATAAAATGTAAAAATATGTTTCCCTAATCTTAACTCGTTTTATAGTTTTGGAAGAAATTTGGCATTTTAAAGAAAAATTAGATATTGGACGACTCACCCACTCAAAATTTCATGCACTATTGCTTCAGATTTTTAAAAATTCTAACAAATATAAATAATTATCTGGAGCATTTCAGATGGGTATTTCTCAAATGAGAAAATAAATGAAAAACCAAATAAATCATTCTATAAACTAAAACTAACTTTAGGAAATGAAGTTCTAGAGAATTAGATTCAGAGATCAAATGTGAATATTCTGAACAGACTAATCTAATACTTACTTTTACAAATCCAGAAACTATCTCTACTTTCTTTCGTCTAATCTCTGATCCTAAATTTCTAACAAACCTTGGTCCCGCTACGGACAATGAGCGCGTCGCAGAGAGAGATCTTGGTGCATAGCTCCTCGGTGGAGAGATTATACGAGCAATCAACGTTCGCCACGTCTCTCAGGAGGTCGAGCCCCGCCTGGTCCAGCTTCTCGGCGACCAGGACGGTGGGCTTGGCGTCCATGGTGGCCGAGACGACGAGGATGACACGTGGCGATGTGGCGCGGCGGCGGGGGAAGGAGAGGCCGAAGGCGGGGGAGAGCGGGGGCTGGCCGGAGAGGTAGACGGCGCGGCGGAGGGAGGAGGTGGAGAGAGATGCCGAAGCCGCCGCCATCGGTGTGCTATTGATGCGCAGAGAGAGAGAGAGAGAGAGAGAGACTGATTACTCTTCCTGATGAATTTTGTTAACTGTGAAAAATAGTCTCGACTAAATAATTTTTCAAAATTTTTTTTATTTTTTATTTTTTTTTATTTATATATATATTTTTTTATAGTTTTGGCCTAGAAACAAAATCTTCAAAAAGTAAGGTTTTCTTTTGTTTAAAGGCTCCAACTAAATAAGTCCTGGAAAAAGAATAAAAATGTATTCCATTTACATTTTATAAAGATTAAACTCATATATATGGGATAATAGTTATAGTCTCAATACAAAAAATCAGCTCATGATTGCCGAAGGCCACACAAATACATTTTTTTTGTTTTTATCTGTACAACATATTATGGTGTTGTATTTATATAAAATTGTCTAATATTCTTCCTCATAGATTGAGAAAAGTAATTAAAGTTTTTGTGTATGCAATAATGCTCGCAAAAATATTATTAAATTCTATACATTTTTTAAAATTACTCAAGCAGTAAGAAATGTTAACATCTTGGGATTTGATACAGAATTTTTATATTGATGTTTATATATATATATATATATATAGTGCATTGTACTTGACATATTTTCTATACAAATCAAAAGGACGACACATAACAATGAATATATCCATATTATAAAGACCCTTTTTCTAATAGTATCAATACTGATAAGCAATCAATGCTACTCATTTTTCGAGTATAATTATGTTAGAACGAAAAGTGTAAAACAAGTAAAGAATGAGTTTCTCCATCACTCAATAGATGTGATTTTGATATTCTCTTCCTCACATTTTAATAATTTTATTTTTTTATAAAAATTAAAAAAATTAATTATTATTATTGAATTTTTTTTTATTCTTTTTTTCTAGCATACTCCTTATTAATACTGTCCATTTTGTACAATTCAAGATGAGTTGAGTAATTAAATAAATATAATAAATAATGATATTTTTGTAAAGTAATTTTTCAATTATTTTAAAAAAAAAAAAAATAAACTATATGTAAGGACAAACTAAAAAATAATATAAAACTGTTAAAAAGAATATAGGGCAAAAGTAATTTCTTCATTACTTAAACCCAAAAGACAAAAAAAATGAACATTTATTGCCCAACAAATTATATCTTGAGACTATTCGTAAGTTAAAAAAAAAAATTAATTCCTTTGAAAACTATAATTCCATGTTCACGAGGAAAAGGACATATATCTTGAGAATATTCTTATGTTACAAATTTGATTAATCCGTTAGTCTCATGATATTACAAGGAATCTGACAGGTCTATTTTATTTTTTTTTCCTTAAATTTATTTATTTAATAAAGTGTCAACACTTTGTGTTTGTAAATTAAAGAAATAGTAATTTCACTTCAAACAAAAAATAAAAAAGAATAATAATGGAATACCTTTAGTCTACTTTTCACCCGTATGCTACATTAAAAAGCAAACACGAATAAACTTAAAAAATAGGCTAGTACTGGAAAAAGACCTTAAACTTGAAAAGCCAAGCCGAAGCTAATATCTCTACAAGCTAATATAATCTTCCATTGCATAAAGTCTCAGAATTACAAAGATATATTTTTTAGAAATTTTTTTATGTTAAAGAATCTAAAATTAAACTATTAAAAAATTATAAATTATATTTAAAATAAGTAAATTATTATATTTTAATATTTTACAAAAAATAATTTTAGTTTAAATACTTAAAATTCGTTCAAAAATAAAATACGAGCAATGCACCTATAAAAAAGTGTAATGAGCTCTTAATTATGAGCTTCTTTCTATGATTAGTTTTTAAATCCTTAATTTATTGGTTATCAATACTTCTATAAACGCAAAATTGAGAAAGATAATGGTTATTGTTGAAATATATCAAGCAGATGAAAAATTTTGGAAAATTATAGTATTCAAAAATAAGTTGAGCAATTTACATAAAAAAAAATTGTGATTTTATATATGAGATTATTTGAAAATTATATATGTTAGTCAAATAAATAAAAATAAGACACTTTTTTTAATTTTGTACATGACATTCCAAATTTCAGGATTCACTTGCTTACAATTATATTACTTAAAAAAAATAAAAGCCAATTTATATTGTATATTTTAGTATATATATATTTTTATCTATACAGTCTTAGCCCCTGGTAGTAGTTTTATAATCTACATCTCTGTACACGTGTGTGCGTGTGTATATAGTGTGTGTATAAATATAACTTAATGCGGTCCATGAAAATGACCAATCCATAAAATATGCTTTTTTGTCAAGAAATGGTTCAACAAATAGAGCTAACAATTGAAAGGTATTGGTGACATATATATATATATATATATAAGGATAGATATATGTTATATAAAGATGGTAGTTTTAAGGTAGCTAAGCTTATTTTGACCACGCATACCCCATCTCTTTAAATAACATATAAAATACCCTCTGGGGGTGTAGATTAGATGAACCAAATGGTATTGGAGAGGATTAGTGGATGAAATTGATAACTAACTAAGAGAGATTAGATATTAATATATATATATATATAGGGAGCGGGTCAAGATTTGTAGAGTTTTTTGTAAAATTATTTGTCCCTTGATCCGTTCCCATATATATATATATTAAGGAAATGGACTTTCTTAACGGTATGTTTTCTTGGTCAATTAGTCTTGGTTTATTTAAAAAGAAAAAAAAAACACTAATCATCCCAACTTATTTTACATCCCCACTAATCTTACACATTTGCTATGAATCCTTATGGACTCGTTTGGTATAAGTAGAAGTATATTTTTTGTTTGTTAAATATGAAAATATATACTTTTAAATATTACTTATAAGTATTATAGGTGTGTTTGTCATAAAATAAAAAAATATTTTTTTTTACTGGGAATAGTGAAAATCAATTGATAGTGGTGTAAAGTTGGTGAAAAATATATTTTTTTATAAAAAATATCCAATTATATACTTTTACTAAAATATATTTTGATACTTTTAAATAAAAATATATCCTTTTAGTTGTTATTGAACATGTTAAAGTCCAAGTATGCTTTATAATATTTGGGAAGAGCATATGCAAAATTCGAAAAATACTCGATCCGAATTACCCGAAATAAATATAGAATTTATGAACCCGAATTACCCAAATATAATATTGAATTACCCGATCCCAAATTATTTATAATAAATCCGAACTCAAACCAAACTCGATTTAGGTTAAAACTCAAATCCGAATTTACTCGAACCTAACCGGAATGATATACATAAAATAGCGTTGTTTGCTTATAATATATAGATATATATAATATAATATACAAAGACATCGTTTCATTATTCAGATATTTTGAATAATTACCAGAATCAGAACCCGGATTGTCCGAATTCTCGAATTATCCCAATTTTAGGGAAAAAAGAATATCTAAACCCGAATCCACACCTGAATTTCTGATAATT
>MKEJ01018957.1:0-13328 GCA_001753735.1 Embelia ribes
CATTATTATTTCTCTTTCCTATACGTACCATGTGATATTATAGATACCAAAACGGGGTCAGAGTTGAGATAGTGGCCGAGTTGTAGATGTATATATATTTATTCTTTTGGCGCACATGTTAACACAGTAGTTTATGTACATTTATTTTGCAGTAGTAGTGCACTTTAATTAACGGGAGCGGTGTTAAGAAGTATAAGTAGGTTTTGGCTCATATTCGAGGCTAAAAACATACTTATACCCTCATTATTATTATTTTTGGCCATGTGTCAGCAAGAGGTGATGTATCAGATATTGCATGTTTGGTATCAGATGTTGTATCATTATTTTTGGTCATTTCACTTATTATATGGCAAGATGATGTTGATGTTGATGTTGTAGACGTTGATGATGGGATGAGTCGATTAGATATTTGTTATTGTTATTTATACTGCTTTTAGATCACATCTCCGGAGTCGCGGATTTTAAAGCGTGACATTCACAGTGGGAGTGAAAGAGGTGAAAGGAAATTTGATAGTTCATATCACATGCCAATTTTTTCTAAACCTCAAGAACTATGCGAATGCCTCTTGGAGATTGCAACTGATTATCCTTGAAATTCTGTGGGTTAACCTTATTCAAGAGAAGATTTACATGCTAGATCAATTGATCAAGGCATAAGAACATTAATTCGTCGGTAACATTTATAGGTGATATTAGTTTACAGCATGGTTTTATTAACGGTTTTTAGTATAATTTCTAGAAGGTATTATCATATTGAAACACCATCACCATGTTCTTGTTTTATAGCATTTTTCTCATTCATATTTCATAATATTCTTTTTAATCAGTAGCTCATGCATATCAATTTTTGTTAAATTGATCATATTAAGTATGTAAAACAAAACGTGTTCTGGTTGTTATTTCCTTATCTAAAACTTAAGTTAATATATGTAAACCAAGAGTTTTTGAATCGTTTTATTCAATAGGGAAAATCACAAGAAAAATCCCCGTTCAAGTACTATTATTACAAATAAAATACACCAGGAAGTAATTGAAAAGAAAAAAAGCCTCTCATGAATGCAAGTATGTAAAACATCACAAAAAAGTCTATTAAATTACGCCTTGGAAAGCTTTGCCTTGATATCCTCAACCTCCTGGTTACTGATCTGGAAAGCCTGAGCCAACACATTGTCTGGTACCGTGGGGGACGCGGTGAACAAAGTAGCAGCAATCGCCTGTGTCCCGGGGAGCTGACTGTTGAAGGCCGACAGCACCGCAGCAGGGTACGGGCTGTTGTTTTTCTGGAAGTGTACCAAACCCTTTGGGAACGTGAAAATTTCCCCGGCCTTGATGGTTTGGGAGATGAGCACGTTGGCGGTGGTGATGAACCCTACATCGAGCTGGCCCTGGAGGACGAAGACGAGCTCAGTGGCACGGGGGTGGGTGTGGGGTGGGTTGAGGCCGCCTGGGGCGTAATCGATGCGGGCCAGGGAGACACCAAGGGTGTTGAGGCCCGGGATTTGGTTGACGTTGGCTGGGGTCACCTTTGAGCCCAAAAGGTTGCTTGTCGATCCTGCTGTGGCTAGGCCCGCAAAGAAGAAGTCGGATGCGGTAGCCGTTGACTTGCATGGGAACCCATTCAACTTCACAGCTGTATAGCATAAAAATAATATATATCATTTTAGCAAAATGTCAAGTTATAGGCAAATGAATCTTCCCAAAATAATCACCTTTATGAACTGTCCTACAGATGGTATATATTACTTAACATGAATTGAGATCGGCAACTTGGAATAAGATAAGGGATGACTAAAATTTCTATTCTTTAATTTTAATGTGACTTATTTTATTATTCAAGTTTTGCTCATTTATAAATGAACAAGCCCAAACCGAGATTTTAACCAGCCGAGCCAGATCTTGTTCATGAGCAATACTCTTCATTTGTATTCCTATTTCCTACATATGTCATTTTAGCAGAATGCCAAGTTATGGGCAAATGAATCTTCCCAAAATAATCACTTTTTTATGAACTGTCCCGTAGAAGGTATATATTACAATTACCCACTAAAACAATCCCTAATTTACATGCATATTTGTCAAGTAAAAATCTTTTCAAACCTCAAAATAAATTTGTTTTACTATTTACTTACATGATTTGAGATCAGCAACACAAATGTCTTGAAGATTATCTGGATCAGCATAAACAGGGTTACAAATGACGGCAAAAGCCACCACAATCGTTGCCACCAAAAGCTTCCCCATTTCTCTATATAGGAACAGATATGTATTTAACTAATTATTTACTTGAGAAAACTTTAAGAAGAAAAAAGTGGGGACTTTGTGACTTTGGAGAACAGTGGATGATACGAAACTAGAAGATATGTGTCATATTTATAATGAGAGTTTCTAGAGAGAGAGGGTTTGACTTGACCGGAGCAGTTGAACGGAAAGGCGGAGGAGTGTTACTTCTTGGAAATCAGTTGGCCAACTCGGACTTTGTCTTCTTATTACGTATATACACTTGAGCAATGTTAACCACACAAAAGTTTTACGAATTTCATTATCCATGATCTGGTAAGAGAATTCTAATTTAAATAATAAATATAATATAATTAAAAATTAATCACATTTAAAAGTTATTCTTTTATATCAATGCATAAGATAATCACAAAAAAAATTTAGATTAATATTGTATTTTTCATATGCATACATATAAATACAAATCCTAAGATCTGTCTAAAAATTGACTTAATAATTATTTGGATTTTTAGAGCAATCCATTTGCTTCTATTACATTTTATGACATATTATTATATGTCTCACTTTATTTCTATCATTTGCCTTCATCAAGGTTATAAATAATAGTAGTGCCTGTGCTAACGATAACAATAGTGATATAATAATTTTGGGTGTAATGGCAATATCGTAACCGTTATAAAAAGCAGAGCTGTGAATTTTTTTTAATTTCTTTCAACTCAACTAAATTTAAAAATCACGCAATATTTATACCATTGAATTACATTTTTAATAGTTTTGTATACTTTTTATAATTTTCATGCTAAAATTTCTTAATAATTTGTATAAAAAATATATATCTCTTAATATTTTAATTATTTAAATATGCATTTCTTAAAACTTTTGCAGAAATTTTTCGTCAATTTTGAACCACTCATTTCTGCTCACGAGATTATTCACTTTTTGGCCAATTAGTTTTTTTTAGCCTCTTATGAATTATTTGATGAATCATTTTTGCATTTTTATGAGAATTTTCTATGTCTAATTTCTTAAATATTATTATTTATTTTTATATTTTATTTGATTTTCCTAACAACCGTAACCGCTGATATGGTACCGTAACGGCTAACATAGTAGATGTAACAGTTGTTATGGCTACAAATTTCATTCTCGCCTCCGTAACGGCCCATAACGATTTCGGCGATTTCCAAAACCTTTATGCAATGCCATTCTATAATGGTAACGGCTGATATTTAAAATTCGGCATTTATTAAACATCCATTATTCACTATACTCCATTAAATATCTTTAGTTACAAAATTTATGTACGCTGAAGACAATAATTTTAAGAAATGAGATTTTGCACGTAAGGAAATTGCTACATATATTTACTTATTAGTTGACACATATAAGAGATTGTTAATATTACTATCTAAAATTTCGAATGAATAATCTCTCTTTTATGAGTATGTAGTCTATCTCCTACATGTCCAAAAATAAATGAATTTATATAGGAATTTTTCACATATTTGTTTATTTAAAATCTCTACCCAACTTTAATGCTAGAAAAGTATTCCTTCAGCCGAAAAAATAGTCCGCATTTGACTGTCACAAAGTTTAAGACAAAATAAAAAATATAAATTTTCTAATTTTAAATTACATATAAAATATCAAACATATCCTTATTATTTTTTGTATTATTTTTGTCTCTGGAAGTTATGATGCGGCATTGCGGGTAATCCTTTACAATGATGAGAAAGCCAAAATAAAAACATATAATATTTGTCACATATCCCAAAATCAAAAATAAAATTGTTATTTATAGACAGAAAGAGTAATTGTGTGGCAAAATAAATTTATAAGTTTAGTTATTTATGATTGTATAATAGAACGAAAAATCTAAAAAGAATTACAAAGTTCAAAAGATGTGATGCACAAAAATGACTAAAATATTGAAATAGGAAAAGCTCATTAGAATGAAATTATGATACGCATGAAAATAAATTGCATAAAATTGTAATTGTCATCAAGCTGTATATGATAGAACACAACCAATTTGTTCCGCAATTATGCTTTTAGCGAGTAGTTGATAGGAATTTAATCCAGTTTCATTATCCTATTTGACGTGGTGCTAGATGTCAAAAGTTCCCAATAATTAACTATAAATGGGTATTACTAACCCCAAATACACATCCCCCCGCTGCTATTTTCTGTCACCTATCACCTTCCCCACTTCCCCTCTATTCACTATTTTCTCTGTCTAAACATTTTTTTTATGTATAAATGTTTCCATTTTCTAGCAATTCCTATTATTAGCTCTAGCTAATAATCAGTTACTAATGACATTACCATTTTTCTGATATTCTGATGGTATAAAAGTAAGGACAATTAAAAAAATTAACATATTTTATATAAGCATCTAAAGTTATTTCACAATGAAATACAATACCATCAATTTAATCTACGTCAGTAAATATAAAAATATTGATAAATTTTGTACAATTTCTCTAGTCTCACAAGTCACCGTTAAGGTATAAATACCACTAAGAGACAAAATGGATGAAAATAGCCATTCAACATTGACACCTGACCGGACAATTATGTATTTGGGTTGCTGAAGCCCTTCGACCTAACTTAGATACGATGGTGTCGAAAAAATAGATTCTAGAATCACATTAAACAAAAAGAATTCATGCAAGGTAAAATAATATAATAAAATGATATATTCATACTAATACACATATTTTGATATATTATATACTAGGCACTTGCGGTGTTCATCGATTTGGTTCGGGAACCAAATTGAAAAACAAAATTTCCGAACTTAAAAAAAAAAAAGGGCCAATTCTGACCCAAATTTGGTAAGTAACCAAACTAAAAGAATTAGCCATATTCCAGATCTCGAACCAAAATATTTTAAAATTCTTAAGATCCAACCAAAACAACGTTATTTTGGCATAAAGGCAAGCCAAAACCACACCATTTAGGTATTTTCTTAAATAAATAATGTATAAAACTAAAAAATTTCAAAAAAATTAGGGAGTCTTGAAATTTTACAACTGAATCCCGATAAAATTTTAAAAATCGATCGCGAACCAATTTTAAGAAATCCAATTGTTAGCTCACACCTACTAGCCACGCAAAAATTGTAACGTTCTAAAAATTCAAATGAATTTTTGGCTTTAATAATATTATTGAAATGCTTCATAATATTATTTCTAGCATGTATGACACGTTGAGGATGTATTGTAGTTTGCATTGGCATAAGTGTTGTTGCATAAAGTGAAGTTGTGTTGAGAGTATTATTATACATTATAGTTACAAAGTCTATTGTGAAGGTTTTGTGTGTAATAATGGTATTATTATTACGTGTTGTGTGATGGCATAACATAGTTCGTCATATGATGTTATGTAGTATGCATGTGCAGAGTTTTGTAGTGTGAGAATTCATGGTGCCGTTGTAGTCGTAGTGGCTAGTATGTACATGTATTTTTATAGTCGAAGGTTGGAACAAAGTTATATATATACACTTATTTTGTCAAGCATTTAGCTTGAGCTTTCTTATTTTGTGTAGTATTGGCGATGACCTTCCTACTTTTCATGTTCTGTTGCGAATGAATATGTAGACTGGGGGTGGACTGTATTTGCCACCATAGGTGCCATAGTTATTATTTTGGACTGTATGTATATATATCAGACTTTATTGTATATGTGGATCGTGGGAATATTAATGGCTATTGTACCCATTTTCATATTTATTATTATTGTTTATTGATTTCGAGTTTGATTTATTTTCTTATCACAATCAACATCACGTCCCCAGGTTTTTATGAAAAAATTCGAGGTGTGACAGGTTAGTATCAGAACTGAGCTAACCGGGTTCTATAAATTTTAGTAGTTTACGGGTAGGTTTAGAGTCTGATCATGAGCAAGTAAGGAAGTCATAGTGTTTTCATAGTATTTACTCGTTGCATGCTTAATTGCATAATAAATCGTAAGCTAAATACATTGCATTATTTCATTCTTTCCCTATGCAATTGTGACTTATTTCTTTTGTGGCTTCTTCCTTGTCATGTGAAAATAATGACTCGATGAAGAGGTCGTAAAGGAGGTCGAGGAAATCGTAGAGGAGATAGGGGTCGTGCAGAAAGGACCAATACTCCTGATGAGGACGAGATGTGTCCCATGCGTACTCGTGCTCACATTATGGTAGAGGTCAGAGATGAAGTAAACATTCTGAGTCTTGAGGAGACATCAGACGAAGGGAGTATAGAGGTATCTAGGGGAGAGGCTTTTGGACCTCAAATCCAAATTCTGCCTCGTACTTGCCCTCAATTGGAAGTAGGCAAAAACATTCAAACAAATTTCATTCCACTACCCGAGTATGAAAATGTGGGACACTTCCAATTTTCGGAATCTTCCAAATTGATTAAGGCATTGGAAAAAGTCTTTACAAGGATGGTACACAATCCGAGGGAGAGTGGGGAGACTCATGCTTCATCGGCTCAAAGGAAATGTCTGTATGATGGATCTGCCTATCTATCAGGGGGAAGGCAAAGCTATATTAGCGGAAGAGTGGATTATTGACGTGGAGAGAATTTTTAAATCTTTTTAAATGGTTGATGATAATCTAAAAATAGTGATTGCGCCATTCTATCTTTGGGGGGAAACAGTTTGTTGGTGGCAGATCCAAGAGGATGTCAGGGATTTGAGGGTAGCTTTTGGGCCACCATGTAGGTCGAGTATAGCCTTATCAACAAGCAAACAATGAAAGGATACTCCACACCCTATTCGGTCATCGGGGCAATCTTTGAGGGCACAATCAATCCAAATATAAGGGCAGGGTTCGGTGAATCCTATCGGAGGTGGTTCGAGTAGAAGTATCGGGGGGAGTAGTAGCAGTGGTAAGAGGAAGAGAAATTGAGAGGCATTTTCTTCTTCATCTTTGTGGGAGAGACCTCAGTTGGGTTACACATCAGCTTCGGGGCCTACTATTTAGGGTAACGGATGCTACAATTGCAGCTGTCAGGGCTATATTACTTGTGATTGCCCCCATACCCCTACATATTGCCTTTGCGATATCGAGGGACATGTCCAGGAATTATGCCCATAGTATTTTTGTTGTGGGTATGGCAATAAGGGCCACATGTAGACGAGATATCCGGAGAGCTTTCCTGCTCCAGTTGGCACCCATGGACAACAACAATATTCATCTTTGGGGGTAGTTCTATGGTCATCTCACACTGCTCTTTCGTTGTCTGCTCACTAGGGCATCGGTTCATATTGTGGGGGTATTTAGGGTAGTACCACTCGTAGGGGATTTTAGCATAGCTAGTCTTTTCAGGTTCGTGCCTATACCATGCCTCAGGCACCAGAGGTAGCTGAGCTTTTGGTTATACGAGGTATTTTACCATTTCTCTCTACTTGGGATTATGCATTATTTGACACGGATGCATCTCGTTCTTTTATTGCATTTAGGTTTGTTAGAATGCTAGATTTGCCCATTATACATTTGGAGGAAGCAATATTCGTTGATACTCAGAGGGGCATATTATCTATATGGATAGTATCTGTTTGGGGTGCTGAATTTCTATTGCAGATCATATATTTAAATATGACTTCGTTGTTTTCAATATGTCAGAGTTTGATATCATAATTAGTATATACATGTTATCATACTTTCATGCTATATTTTATTGTGAGCGTAGATGTTTTTCTATGGGAACTTCGGAAGGTATTTCGGTGGTATATCAATGGCCAGATTCCATTGAATTTTCCAATACTCATTGTACTAGGTCTAGCCTATCCTTTCTTTTAGCTAGCCTTTCTTTTTGGAAGAAGATACATTCGGAGGTAGAGTACCCCCTTATCATTCGCGACTTTCTCGACGTATTCCCAAATGAACTTAATAGATTCCCTCCTTTGTGAGAGATGGAGTTTAAGATTAATCTAATTCCCAGTACTAAGGTATATAAATAGCACCGTATTATCGAGCTTATCACCATGGGGAGCTCTGGCACTATTTGTACCAAAGGAAGGATCAATGCGGATGTGCATTGCTTACCGGAACTTAAATCGGGCAACTATCAAGAACAAGTATCCATTGCCTAGGATTGATGACCTATTCAATCAACTTCGGGGTCTGAGATTTTTCTCCAAGATCAATTTATATTCGGAGTATCATCAACTCAGAGTTCGGGAGTTGATATTGGAAGACAACTTTTCGTACTCGTTATGAGCATTTTGAGTTTCTTGTAATACCTTTCGGTCTTACTTATACCCCAGCGACATTTATGGGCCTAATGAATCGTGTCTTCCATCAATATCTAAATCATTTCGTAGTGATATTTATCATCGACATACTCGTCTATTCACGGTCGGAGGAGACACATAGTGAATATATTCATATAGTATTGTCTACACTTCGAGAACATCGACTTTATGCCAAGTTTTCTAAGTGTGAATTCTGGCTTCGGGAAGTTCGTTTCCTTGGACATATTTTATGGAAGGATGTTATTTCGGTTGATCTTTTTAAGGTTGAGGCCATTACCAATTGGGAACAACCGAAGTCGATTTTTGAAATTTGGATCTTCTTAGGCCTTGCAGGCTACTATCGCCGATTCGTGCAGAATTCTCGCGTTTAGCGGCTCCTTTGATAAAAATCACTTGAAAGGGTGTCAAGTTTGAATAGAGTCCTAAATGTGAACAATCGTTTCTCCGTCTGAAGGAGTAACTATCCTCGGGTCCAATTTTTATTATTCCGAGTGAAGACTCGGGTATTCGGTATAATGTGATGCATTCAAGGAGGACCTATGTTGTGTATTGATGCAGATCGAAAAGGTAGCTACTTATACTTCAAGGTAGTTAAAGATTCATGAGCAAAATTACCTGACACACAACTTAGAGCTTGGAGGCATAGTGTTCGTATTGAAGTGTTGGCGACACTATCTGTACGGGAAGAAATTTGAAGTATATTTGGATCACAACTCCTAGAAGTAAATATTCACTCAAAGGGACTTGAACATGAGGCAAAGGAGGTGGATGGAGTATCTCGAGTAATATAATTTTGATCTCGAATAATATCCCAGAAAGGCAAATGTTGTGGTAGATGCATTGAGTTGCAATACTCGGTGCACTATAGTTTGCCTTGCGGTAGATGAATGGAAGATGTTTTGAGTATTGAATGAGTTTGGATTGAAATTCGTGGAGGTGAAGGGCCAAGCTAATTTCTTCACTATCGTAGCTCAACCAACCCTAATTACATGGCTGATCAAAGACAACGTATTGATGATAAATCGGATGCCTATCGAGTTCGTGTCCATAGAGACCATGGCCTTGATAGATGGACTTTTTCGGAGGATGGAGGTTTGCGATTCCAAAATTGCTTAGCCGTGCTTAGTACTATTTGTGATAAGGTTCTACGAGAATCTCATCATTCTCATTTGGCTGTGCATTCTAGTAACATAAAAGTATATCATGACGTTTCACATCAATTTTGGAGACACGATATGAAGAAGGATGTGGCCGAATTCATAGGGCGATGCCTTACCTATCAACAAGTAAAGGCCAAGTACAAGCGTCCAAGGGGATTGCTTCAACTATTGCCAGTTTCTGAGTGGAATTAAGAATTGATAACAATGGCTTTTGTAGTGGGTTTTCCCAAATCGAGGCAAGGATATGACCCTTTATGGGTTATTGTAGATCGTTTGACGAAATTTGCACATTTCATTCCGATTCGTATTATTGAGTCAGTTGAAAGACTTTGTCTGTTATACATCGATGTAGTCATTCGGTTGCACGGGGTTCCAGTATTGATTGTTTTGGATCGAGATTCCCGTTTCATTTTGAGGTATTGGTTGGGTCTCCAATAATCGTTAAGGATAAAACTTTCATTGAGTACGACTTTTCATCTACAAAAAGATGGACAATTGGAGCGTATTATTTAAAATCTCGAGGATATGCTTTGAGCGTGCATCATTGATTTCACAGGACAATGGGAGAAATATCTAAGTTTGATCGAGTCATTTATAAAATAGTTATCATACAACTATCGAGATGGCTCCATTCGAGGCCTTATATGGGAGGTCCTGCCGTTCTCCTATCTGTTGGGCGGAAGTCGGTGGTAGCGCATTGTTGGGCCCAGAATTAGTTCGGAAAATGACCCAAAATATTCAACTTATAAAACAACGCTTGGAGGTAGCATTGAGTGTGCATAAGAGTTATGCCGATATTCGGATGAAGCCTTTAAAATTCGAGGTTGGAGATCATGTATTCATGAAAGTTTCTCATAAGAAGGGTATTATGCATTTCGGGAAGAAAAGGAAACTCTCCCCTCGTTTCATCGGCCCATTCTTGATACTTGATAGAGTCGGGGAGGTAGCATATCGTTTGGCCTTGCCATCGCGTCTATCGAGTGTTCATCTCATTTTCCACGTTTCAATGCTTCAGAAATACTTACGAGATCCCTTACATGTTCTTAATTTTAATGATCTACACGTGAAAGAAGACGTGTCTTATGAGCTCTTATCTATTCGAATCTTGGATTCAAAGGAACAAGTACATCATCGTTATAATATTAAATTGGTAAAAGTATTGTGCAAGCATCATAATAGCGAGGAGGTGACATGGGAGTGGGAGGAGGAAATAGGTACCAAATATCCAAACTTGTTCCTGGATTATGGTACGTTCACGTTCTCATTATTTTTTGCAGTATACTCTAATTCCGGGGATGAAATTTCCAACTAGAGGAGGATGTAATATCCTAGAAATTCGTATAATGCTTTTTGCAATTAAATAATATTATTAATTACACTTAATGATATTATTTATACATTCGTCGTTGCATTCGTAGTTGTAGTATCATTACATTCATAGTTGACATATGCTTTTCGTAGTTGCATATGCAATATCATAGTCGGGGACTATAACTCGTTGGTCATGGGGATGCATCTATAGTATAACATCTATTTTGGAGTCGGGGGATATATTTCGAGTTCATAGGAATCAATTCATAGAAATTTTGGACGTTAAAATTCTATTATGCCAGAGTACTGGTACATAGAGGTTGGTGTACCGGTACACAGACTTTATTCTAGTCCAAAGCTCATTGCAAGCCGTTACATGAAAGTATATACCGTTACCCAGAGGTGTACTGGTATACTAATAGGGTGTACTGTTACATCATATTGGTAAGAAAGGGGATTTGGATTTAGAACTTACTGGTATCTGGCATACTAAGAGGTGTATTGGTATACAGTGGTGAACCGATACACTAGGCAGGTGTTCCGTTACACTAAAGTTATGTGAAGGGGGTCATGCTTACTGGAAGCCAGCACATATAGAGGTATACCAGTACACTGGTGTACCATAATACCCAGTCAGCTTGAACAAAGTAATGGACCCCATTTCTATTCGGCTTTTGAAACACCTTTTTCTCCTTTTATTTCACTTTATTCTGAAAATAGAAAGGAGGAGAGAGAGAATGTGGGTATTAAGAGCTCAAAACTTCACACCAATGATCCATCTATTTTGGAGGTTGAGCTATAATTAAAAAGTAATTTTTTGGAGTCGTAGAAGTGAGTGGTATGTTTTGATCTAAATCTCGTCCTCTCTTTCGCTCATTTATTTTTCTCGCTTTCCATACCCTTCCGAACCTGAAATATAGTGGCCTATCTTCTTCTTTATGCCTTAAGGATCATATTTATATCTAGGTTCAGGATCATTCGAGATCCGTAGCTAGATTGTTCCAGAGGTGCAAGAAGAGGGCTTTTGGGGGAAATTTTCTCGGCTCATTCAGGGGCATTTTGGAGGCTTCGTAGGTATAGGTAAATTGCGAATAACATTCATATATAGAGAGTGTGAATGTGTTGTTTCATACTCATGCATATTTTTGTGGGGATTATATTCGTAGATAATATTATGGATGATATTCGGTGAATAATGTTTGTAGCAGATTGTCGTATTAAATTACACAATCTTATAACCTAATATTATCGTATGAATATTTCGTGGTGTTATATGTATTATTTACCAATTATAGCATTTAACATGCTTGGAGATTATTATGGTGATGCTTGATATCAATTGTTTCCCAATTATATCATATAATTATCGTGGTAAATTATTGTGGAGATATGTGATTTCATTCATTTATTATTATATTTGTATAAATGTAACGTGGAGATGATTTGTGATTTCACTCATTTATCATAACATTCGTCGCATTCTTTTCTAAATAATGTAACATTAACATTATTATCATAGCATGATTATATGATTACACTCATTATATCATGATTCTTAATCGTGGAATTTGAAGTCGGAGGTATTCGTGATATTCGTAGACTTTTGTGATAAAATGTATAGAACAACATAGTTGCTCTATTTCATGGATTTCGTAATTTTCGGAGGTTATAGGCATGCCCATCGTGGAATAAAGGCATAGCCATTGGTGGAATCCGAAAGGCATGAATATCATGAAATTCGTTGTTTCGCAGTATTTTTTTGTGGCATTTGCATAAATAGGAAATTGTTTCAATTTTCTATTTCTTTTAGGACATATTATATCGCTTTTATAAAATTCATAGAAGCAATTGAGGTCATACAACCTCACTGTAAAAGGTGGAAAACCAAATCTAGGATATATCCATTGCTCATGTCATACTTGGTGGTAGAATAATGAAGGCTAGGTCGCGTTGCACTTTATAGCGGACCTTAACATTTTCGAGAACTCGTAGAGATACTAGTCCCACTTTTAGTCTAGTCGTGTTGTGGTCATCGTCGAAGTCAGAGTTATAGTGGTCTTTGGTATCATGCACTCATCATTATACATGTGCATTCACATGATTACATTTGTAGCTTTTAAATGTTCATTTTACTTATTATTCGTGGATAGTATGTTTCATTACTTATACAAAGCATGTTTATACTTTATTTTCATCATAGCATGTACATATATCGAGATTTTATTGTCTCAGATATCACTGTTGATTGGCCATCTAACCCATTTACTTTGTTTCTTTTCCTATATCAATATTATATTGGTACAGGTTCCCAAAGCTCAAAAGTGGATATTCGGACTCCCCGTCTCATCCTTCTCACTTTGACGTAAGTTT
>MKEJ01018962.1:0-13473 GCA_001753735.1 Embelia ribes
CATTATTATTTCTCTTTCCTATACGTACCATGTGATATTATAGATACCAAAACGGGGTCAGAGTTGAGATAGTGGCCGAGTTGTAGATGTATATATATTTATTCTTTTGGCGCACATGTTAACACAGTAGTTTATGTACATTTATTTTGCAGTAGTAGTGCACTTTAATTAACGGGAGCGGTGTTAAGAAGTATAAGTAGGTTTTGGCTCATATTCGAGGCTAAAAACATACTTATACCCTCATTATTATTATTTTTGGCCATGTGTCAGCAAGAGGTGATGTATCAGATATTGCATGTTTGGTATCAGATGTTGTATCATTATTTTTGGTCATTTCACTTATTATATGGCAAGATGATGTTGATGTTGATGTTGTAGACGTTGATGATGGGATGAGTCGATTAGATATTTGTTATTGTTATTTATACTGCTTTTAGATCACATCTCCGGAGTCGCGGATTTTAAAGCGTGACATTCACAGTGGGAGTGAAAGAGGTGAAAGGAAATTTGATAGTTCATATCACATGCCAATTTTTTCTAAACCTCAAGAACTATGCGAATGCCTCTTGGAGATTGCAACTGATTATCCTTGAAATTCTGTGGGTTAACCTTATTCAAGAGAAGATTTACATGCTAGATCAATTGATCAAGGCATAAGAACATTAATTCGTCGGTAACATTTATAGGTGATATTAGTTTACAGCATGGTTTTATTAACGGTTTTTAGTATAATTTCTAGAAGGTATTATCATATTGAAACACCATCACCATGTTCTTGTTTTATAGCATTTTTCTCATTCATATTTCATAATATTCTTTTTAATCAGTAGCTCATGCATATCAATTTTTGTTAAATTGATCATATTAAGTATGTAAAACAAAACGTGTTCTGGTTGTTATTTCCTTATCTAAAACTTAAGTTAATATATGTAAACCAAGAGTTTTTGAATCGTTTTATTCAATAGGGAAAATCACAAGAAAAATCCCCGTTCAAGTACTATTATTACAAATAAAATACACCAGGAAGTAATTGAAAAGAAAAAAAGCCTCTCATGAATGCAAGTATGTAAAACATCACAAAAAAGTCTATTAAATTACGCCTTGGAAAGCTTTGCCTTGATATCCTCAACCTCCTGGTTACTGATCTGGAAAGCCTGAGCCAACACATTGTCTGGTACCGTGGGGGACGCGGTGAACAAAGTAGCAGCAATCGCCTGTGTCCCGGGGAGCTGACTGTTGAAGGCCGACAGCACCGCAGCAGGGTACGGGCTGTTGTTTTTCTGGAAGTGTACCAAACCCTTTGGGAACGTGAAAATTTCCCCGGCCTTGATGGTTTGGGAGATGAGCACGTTGGCGGTGGTGATGAACCCTACATCGAGCTGGCCCTGGAGGACGAAGACGAGCTCAGTGGCACGGGGGTGGGTGTGGGGTGGGTTGAGGCCGCCTGGGGCGTAATCGATGCGGGCCAGGGAGACACCAAGGGTGTTGAGGCCCGGGATTTGGTTGACGTTGGCTGGGGTCACCTTTGAGCCCAAAAGGTTGCTTGTCGATCCTGCTGTGGCTAGGCCCGCAAAGAAGAAGTCGGATGCGGTAGCCGTTGACTTGCATGGGAACCCATTCAACTTCACAGCTGTATAGCATAAAAATAATATATATCATTTTAGCAAAATGTCAAGTTATAGGCAAATGAATCTTCCCAAAATAATCACCTTTATGAACTGTCCTACAGATGGTATATATTACTTAACATGAATTGAGATCGGCAACTTGGAATAAGATAAGGGATGACTAAAATTTCTATTCTTTAATTTTAATGTGACTTATTTTATTATTCAAGTTTTGCTCATTTATAAATGAACAAGCCCAAACCGAGATTTTAACCAGCCGAGCCAGATCTTGTTCATGAGCAATACTCTTCATTTGTATTCCTATTTCCTACATATGTCATTTTAGCAGAATGCCAAGTTATGGGCAAATGAATCTTCCCAAAATAATCACTTTTTTATGAACTGTCCCGTAGAAGGTATATATTACAATTACCCACTAAAACAATCCCTAATTTACATGCATATTTGTCAAGTAAAAATCTTTTCAAACCTCAAAATAAATTTGTTTTACTATTTACTTACATGATTTGAGATCAGCAACACAAATGTCTTGAAGATTATCTGGATCAGCATAAACAGGGTTACAAATGACGGCAAAAGCCACCACAATCGTTGCCACCAAAAGCTTCCCCATTTCTCTATATAGGAACAGATATGTATTTAACTAATTATTTACTTGAGAAAACTTTAAGAAGAAAAAAGTGGGGACTTTGTGACTTTGGAGAACAGTGGATGATACGAAACTAGAAGATATGTGTCATATTTATAATGAGAGTTTCTAGAGAGAGAGGGTTTGACTTGACCGGAGCAGTTGAACGGAAAGGCGGAGGAGTGTTACTTCTTGGAAATCAGTTGGCCAACTCGGACTTTGTCTTCTTATTACGTATATACACTTGAGCAATGTTAACCACACAAAAGTTTTACGAATTTCATTATCCATGATCTGGTAAGAGAATTCTAATTTAAATAATAAATATAATATAATTAAAAATTAATCACATTTAAAAGTTATTCTTTTATATCAATGCATAAGATAATCACAAAAAAAATTTAGATTAATATTGTATTTTTCATATGCATACATATAAATACAAATCCTAAGATCTGTCTAAAAATTGACTTAATAATTATTTGGATTTTTAGAGCAATCCATTTGCTTCTATTACATTTTATGACATATTATTATATGTCTCACTTTATTTCTATCATTTGCCTTCATCAAGGTTATAAATAATAGTAGTGCCTGTGCTAACGATAACAATAGTGATATAATAATTTTGGGTGTAATGGCAATATCGTAACCGTTATAAAAAGCAGAGCTGTGAATTTTTTTTAATTTCTTTCAACTCAACTAAATTTAAAAATCACGCAATATTTATACCATTGAATTACATTTTTAATAGTTTTGTATACTTTTTATAATTTTCATGCTAAAATTTCTTAATAATTTGTATAAAAAATATATATCTCTTAATATTTTAATTATTTAAATATGCATTTCTTAAAACTTTTGCAGAAATTTTTCGTCAATTTTGAACCACTCATTTCTGCTCACGAGATTATTCACTTTTTGGCCAATTAGTTTTTTTTAGCCTCTTATGAATTATTTGATGAATCATTTTTGCATTTTTATGAGAATTTTCTATGTCTAATTTCTTAAATATTATTATTTATTTTTATATTTTATTTGATTTTCCTAACAACCGTAACCGCTGATATGGTACCGTAACGGCTAACATAGTAGATGTAACAGTTGTTATGGCTACAAATTTCATTCTCGCCTCCGTAACGGCCCATAACGATTTCGGCGATTTCCAAAACCTTTATGCAATGCCATTCTATAATGGTAACGGCTGATATTTAAAATTCGGCATTTATTAAACATCCATTATTCACTATACTCCATTAAATATCTTTAGTTACAAAATTTATGTACGCTGAAGACAATAATTTTAAGAAATGAGATTTTGCACGTAAGGAAATTGCTACATATATTTACTTATTAGTTGACACATATAAGAGATTGTTAATATTACTATCTAAAATTTCGAATGAATAATCTCTCTTTTATGAGTATGTAGTCTATCTCCTACATGTCCAAAAATAAATGAATTTATATAGGAATTTTTCACATATTTGTTTATTTAAAATCTCTACCCAACTTTAATGCTAGAAAAGTATTCCTTCAGCCGAAAAAATAGTCCGCATTTGACTGTCACAAAGTTTAAGACAAAATAAAAAATATAAATTTTCTAATTTTAAATTACATATAAAATATCAAACATATCCTTATTATTTTTTGTATTATTTTTGTCTCTGGAAGTTATGATGCGGCATTGCGGGTAATCCTTTACAATGATGAGAAAGCCAAAATAAAAACATATAATATTTGTCACATATCCCAAAATCAAAAATAAAATTGTTATTTATAGACAGAAAGAGTAATTGTGTGGCAAAATAAATTTATAAGTTTAGTTATTTATGATTGTATAATAGAACGAAAAATCTAAAAAGAATTACAAAGTTCAAAAGATGTGATGCACAAAAATGACTAAAATATTGAAATAGGAAAAGCTCATTAGAATGAAATTATGATACGCATGAAAATAAATTGCATAAAATTGTAATTGTCATCAAGCTGTATATGATAGAACACAACCAATTTGTTCCGCAATTATGCTTTTAGCGAGTAGTTGATAGGAATTTAATCCAGTTTCATTATCCTATTTGACGTGGTGCTAAATGTCAAAAGGTTCCCAATAATTAACTATAAATGGATATAACTAACCCCAAATACACCTTCCCACCCGCTGCTATTTTCTGTCACCTATCACCTCCCCCACTTCCCCTCTATTCACCATTTTCTCTCTGTCTAAACATTTTCTTTATGTATAAATGTTTCCATTTTCTAGCAATTCCTATTATTAGCTCCAGCTAATTGTTATTATGGAATAAATCGTTAGCTTTTACTCAACAATTGTTTTTATCCGGACACTTCAAAATCTATCCTAAAGAATAATTTATACAATAACATATGTTAAATTATTATCATTTAATCAGTTTTTATAAGCTTATTGTTTAATCAGTTACTAATGACATTACCATTTTTCTGATATTCTGATGGTATAAAAGTAAGGACAATTAAAAAAATTAACATATTTTATATAAGCATCTAAAGTTATTTCACAATGAAATACAATACCATCAATTTAATCTACGTCAGTAAATATAAAAATATTGATAAATTTTGTACAATTTCTCTAGTCTCACAAGTCACCGTTAAGGTATAAATACCACTAAGAGACAAAATGGATGAAAATAGCCATTCAACATTGACACCTGACCGGACAATTATGTATTTGGGTTGCTGAAGCCCTTCGACCTAACTTAGATACGATGGTGTCGAAAAAATAGATTCTAGAATCACATTAAACAAAAAGAATTCATGCAAGGTAAAATAATATAATAAAATGATATATTCATACTAATACACATATTTTGATATATTATATACTAGGCACTAGCGATGTTCATCGATTTGGTTCAAAAACCAAATTGAAAAACAAAATTTCCTAACTTGAAAAAAAAAAAAGGCTGATTCTAAACCAAATTTGGTAAGTAGCCGAACTAAAAGAATTAGCCCTATTCCAGATCTTGACACCAAAATATTTTAAAATTCTTAAGATCCAACCAAAACAACGTTATTTTGGCATAAAGGCTAGCCAAAACGACGCCATTTAGGTATTTTTTTAAATAAATAATGTAAAAACAAAAATATTTCAAAAAAATTAGGGAATCTTGAAATTTTACAACTAAATCCCGATAAAAATGTAAAATCGATCGCGAACCAATTTTAAGAAATCCAATTGTTAGCTCACCCTTACTAGCCACACAAAAACTGTGACGTTCTGAAAATTCGAATGAAGTTTAGGCTTTAATAATATTATTGAAATACATCATAATATTATTTCTAGGACGTATGACATGTTGAGGATGTATTGTAGTTTGCATTGGCATAAGTGTTGTTGCATAAAGTGAAGTTGTGTTGAGAGTATTATTATACATTATAGTTACAAAGTCTATTGTGAAGGTTTTGTGTGTAATAATGGTCTTATTATTGTGTGTTGTGTGATGGCATAACATAGTTCGTCATATGATGTTATGTAGTATGCATGTGCAGAGTTTTGTAGTGTGAGAATTCATGGTGCCGTTGTAGTCGTAGTGGCTAGTATGTACATGTATTTTTATAGTCGAAGGTTGGAACAAAGTTATATATATACACTTATTTTGTCAAGCATTTAGCTTGAGCTTTCTTATTTTGTGTAGTATTGGCGATGACCTTCCTACTTTTCATGTTCTGTTGCGAATGAATATGTAGACTGGGGGTGGACTGTATTTGCCACCATAGGTGCCATAGTTATTATTTTGGACTGTATGTATATATATCAGACTTTATTGTATATGTGGATCGTGGGAATATTAATGGCTATTGTACCCATTTTCATATTTATTATTATTGTTTATTGATTTCGAGTTTGATTTATTTTCTTATCACAATCAACATCACGTCCCCAGGTTTTTATGAAAAAATTCGAGGTGTGACAGGTTAGTATCAGAACTGAGCTAACCGGGTTCTATAAATTTTAGTAGTTTACGGGTAGGTTTAGAGTCTGATCATGAGCAAGTAAGGAAGTCATAGTGTTTTCATAGTATTTACTCGTTGCATGCTTAATTGCATAATAAATCGTAAGCTAAATACATTGCATTATTTCATTCTTTCCCTATGCAATTGTGACTTATTTCTTTTGTGGCTTCTTCCTTGTCATGTGAAAATAATGACTCGATGAAGAGGTCGTAAAGGAGGTCGAGGAAATCGTAGAGGAGATAGGGGTCGTGCAGAAAGGACCAATACTCCTGATGAGGACGAGATGTGTCCCATGCGTACTCGTGCTCACATTATGGTAGAGGTCAGAGATGAAGTAAACATTCTGAGTCTTGAGGAGACATCAGACGAAGGGAGTATAGAGGTATCTAGGGGAGAGGCTTTTGGACCTCAAATCCAAATTCTGCCTCGTACTTGCCCTCAATTGGAAGTAGGCAAAAACATTCAAACAAATTTCATTCCACTACCCGAGTATGAAAATGTGGGACACTTCCAATTTTCGGAATCTTCCAAATTGATTAAGGCATTGGAAAAAGTCTTTACAAGGATGGTACACAATCCGAGGGAGAGTGGGGAGACTCATGCTTCATCGGCTCAAAGGAAATGTCTGTATGATGGATCTGCCTATCTATCAGGGGGAAGGCAAAGCTATATTAGCGGAAGAGTGGATTATTGACGTGGAGAGAATTTTTAAATCTTTTTAAATGGTTGATGATAATCTAAAAATAGTGATTGCGCCATTCTATCTTTGGGGGGAAACAGTTTGTTGGTGGCAGATCCAAGAGGATGTCAGGGATTTGAGGGTAGCTTTTGGGCCACCATGTAGGTCGAGTATAGCCTTATCAACAAGCAAACAATGAAAGGATACTCCACACCCTATTCGGTCATCGGGGCAATCTTTGAGGGCACAATCAATCCAAATATAAGGGCAGGGTTCGGTGAATCCTATCGGAGGTGGTTCGAGTAGAAGTATCGGGGGGAGTAGTAGCAGTGGTAAGAGGAAGAGAAATTGAGAGGCATTTTCTTCTTCATCTTTGTGGGAGAGACCTCAGTTGGGTTACACATCAGCTTCGGGGCCTACTATTTAGGGTAACGGATGCTACAATTGCAGCTGTCAGGGCTATATTACTTGTGATTGCCCCCATACCCCTACATATTGCCTTTGCGATATCGAGGGACATGTCCAGGAATTATGCCCATAGTATTTTTGTTGTGGGTATGGCAATAAGGGCCACATGTAGACGAGATATCCGGAGAGCTTTCCTGCTCCAGTTGGCACCCATGGACAACAACAATATTCATCTTTGGGGGTAGTTCTATGGTCATCTCACACTGCTCTTTCGTTGTCTGCTCACTAGGGCATCGGTTCATATTGTGGGGGTATTTAGGGTAGTACCACTCGTAGGGGATTTTAGCATAGCTAGTCTTTTCAGGTTCGTGCCTATACCATGCCTCAGGCACCAGAGGTAGCTGAGCTTTTGGTTATACGAGGTATTTTACCATTTCTCTCTACTTGGGATTATGCATTATTTGACACGGATGCATCTCGTTCTTTTATTGCATTTAGGTTTGTTAGAATGCTAGATTTGCCCATTATACATTTGGAGGAAGCAATATTCGTTGATACTCAGAGGGGCATATTATCTATATGGATAGTATCTGTTTGGGGTGCTGAATTTCTATTGCAGATCATATATTTAAATATGACTTCGTTGTTTTCAATATGTCAGAGTTTGATATCATAATTAGTATATACATGTTATCATACTTTCATGCTATATTTTATTGTGAGCGTAGATGTTTTTCTATGGGAACTTCGGAAGGTATTTCGGTGGTATATCAATGGCCAGATTCCATTGAATTTTCCAATACTCATTGTACTAGGTCTAGCCTATCCTTTCTTTTAGCTAGCCTTTCTTTTTGGAAGAAGATACATTCGGAGGTAGAGTACCCCCTTATCATTCGCGACTTTCTCGACGTATTCCCAAATGAACTTAATAGATTCCCTCCTTTGTGAGAGATGGAGTTTAAGATTAATCTAATTCCCAGTACTAAGGTATATAAATAGCACCGTATTATCGAGCTTATCACCATGGGGAGCTCTGGCACTATTTGTACCAAAGGAAGGATCAATGCGGATGTGCATTGCTTACCGGAACTTAAATCGGGCAACTATCAAGAACAAGTATCCATTGCCTAGGATTGATGACCTATTCAATCAACTTCGGGGTCTGAGATTTTTCTCCAAGATCAATTTATATTCGGAGTATCATCAACTCAGAGTTCGGGAGTTGATATTGGAAGACAACTTTTCGTACTCGTTATGAGCATTTTGAGTTTCTTGTAATACCTTTCGGTCTTACTTATACCCCAGCGACATTTATGGGCCTAATGAATCGTGTCTTCCATCAATATCTAAATCATTTCGTAGTGATATTTATCATCGACATACTCGTCTATTCACGGTCGGAGGAGACACATAGTGAATATATTCATATAGTATTGTCTACACTTCGAGAACATCGACTTTATGCCAAGTTTTCTAAGTGTGAATTCTGGCTTCGGGAAGTTCGTTTCCTTGGACATATTTTATGGAAGGATGTTATTTCGGTTGATCTTTTTAAGGTTGAGGCCATTACCAATTGGGAACAACCGAAGTCGATTTTTGAAATTTGGATCTTCTTAGGCCTTGCAGGCTACTATCGCCGATTCGTGCAGAATTCTCGCGTTTAGCGGCTCCTTTGATAAAAATCACTTGAAAGGGTGTCAAGTTTGAATAGAGTCCTAAATGTGAACAATCGTTTCTCCGTCTGAAGGAGTAACTATCCTCGGGTCCAATTTTTATTATTCCGAGTGAAGACTCGGGTATTCGGTATAATGTGATGCATTCAAGGAGGACCTATGTTGTGTATTGATGCAGATCGAAAAGGTAGCTACTTATACTTCAAGGTAGTTAAAGATTCATGAGCAAAATTACCTGACACACAACTTAGAGCTTGGAGGCATAGTGTTCGTATTGAAGTGTTGGCGACACTATCTGTACGGGAAGAAATTTGAAGTATATTTGGATCACAACTCCTAGAAGTAAATATTCACTCAAAGGGACTTGAACATGAGGCAAAGGAGGTGGATGGAGTATCTCGAGTAATATAATTTTGATCTCGAATAATATCCCAGAAAGGCAAATGTTGTGGTAGATGCATTGAGTTGCAATACTCGGTGCACTATAGTTTGCCTTGCGGTAGATGAATGGAAGATGTTTTGAGTATTGAATGAGTTTGGATTGAAATTCGTGGAGGTGAAGGGCCAAGCTAATTTCTTCACTATCGTAGCTCAACCAACCCTAATTACATGGCTGATCAAAGACAACGTATTGATGATAAATCGGATGCCTATCGAGTTCGTGTCCATAGAGACCATGGCCTTGATAGATGGACTTTTTCGGAGGATGGAGGTTTGCGATTCCAAAATTGCTTAGCCGTGCTTAGTACTATTTGTGATAAGGTTCTACGAGAATCTCATCATTCTCATTTGGCTGTGCATTCTAGTAACATAAAAGTATATCATGACGTTTCACATCAATTTTGGAGACACGATATGAAGAAGGATGTGGCCGAATTCATAGGGCGATGCCTTACCTATCAACAAGTAAAGGCCAAGTACAAGCGTCCAAGGGGATTGCTTCAACTATTGCCAGTTTCTGAGTGGAATTAAGAATTGATAACAATGGCTTTTGTAGTGGGTTTTCCCAAATCGAGGCAAGGATATGACCCTTTATGGGTTATTGTAGATCGTTTGACGAAATTTGCACATTTCATTCCGATTCGTATTATTGAGTCAGTTGAAAGACTTTGTCTGTTATACATCGATGTAGTCATTCGGTTGCACGGGGTTCCAGTATTGATTGTTTTGGATCGAGATTCCCGTTTCATTTTGAGGTATTGGTTGGGTCTCCAATAATCGTTAAGGATAAAACTTTCATTGAGTACGACTTTTCATCTACAAAAAGATGGACAATTGGAGCGTATTATTTAAAATCTCGAGGATATGCTTTGAGCGTGCATCATTGATTTCACAGGACAATGGGAGAAATATCTAAGTTTGATCGAGTCATTTATAAAATAGTTATCATACAACTATCGAGATGGCTCCATTCGAGGCCTTATATGGGAGGTCCTGCCGTTCTCCTATCTGTTGGGCGGAAGTCGGTGGTAGCGCATTGTTGGGCCCAGAATTAGTTCGGAAAATGACCCAAAATATTCAACTTATAAAACAACGCTTGGAGGTAGCATTGAGTGTGCATAAGAGTTATGCCGATATTCGGATGAAGCCTTTAAAATTCGAGGTTGGAGATCATGTATTCATGAAAGTTTCTCATAAGAAGGGTATTATGCATTTCGGGAAGAAAAGGAAACTCTCCCCTCGTTTCATCGGCCCATTCTTGATACTTGATAGAGTCGGGGAGGTAGCATATCGTTTGGCCTTGCCATCGCGTCTATCGAGTGTTCATCTCATTTTCCACGTTTCAATGCTTCAGAAATACTTACGAGATCCCTTACATGTTCTTAATTTTAATGATCTACACGTGAAAGAAGACGTGTCTTATGAGCTCTTATCTATTCGAATCTTGGATTCAAAGGAACAAGTACATCATCGTTATAATATTAAATTGGTAAAAGTATTGTGCAAGCATCATAATAGCGAGGAGGTGACATGGGAGTGGGAGGAGGAAATAGGTACCAAATATCCAAACTTGTTCCTGGATTATGGTACGTTCACGTTCTCATTATTTTTTGCAGTATACTCTAATTCCGGGGATGAAATTTCCAACTAGAGGAGGATGTAATATCCTAGAAATTCGTATAATGCTTTTTGCAATTAAATAATATTATTAATTACACTTAATGATATTATTTATACATTCGTCGTTGCATTCGTAGTTGTAGTATCATTACATTCATAGTTGACATATGCTTTTCGTAGTTGCATATGCAATATCATAGTCGGGGACTATAACTCGTTGGTCATGGGGATGCATCTATAGTATAACATCTATTTTGGAGTCGGGGGATATATTTCGAGTTCATAGGAATCAATTCATAGAAATTTTGGACGTTAAAATTCTATTATGCCAGAGTACTGGTACATAGAGGTTGGTGTACCGGTACACAGACTTTATTCTAGTCCAAAGCTCATTGCAAGCCGTTACATGAAAGTATATACCGTTACCCAGAGGTGTACTGGTATACTAATAGGGTGTACTGTTACATCATATTGGTAAGAAAGGGGATTTGGATTTAGAACTTACTGGTATCTGGCATACTAAGAGGTGTATTGGTATACAGTGGTGAACCGATACACTAGGCAGGTGTTCCGTTACACTAAAGTTATGTGAAGGGGGTCATGCTTACTGGAAGCCAGCACATATAGAGGTATACCAGTACACTGGTGTACCATAATACCCAGTCAGCTTGAACAAAGTAATGGACCCCATTTCTATTCGGCTTTTGAAACACCTTTTTCTCCTTTTATTTCACTTTATTCTGAAAATAGAAAGGAGGAGAGAGAGAATGTGGGTATTAAGAGCTCAAAACTTCACACCAATGATCCATCTATTTTGGAGGTTGAGCTATAATTAAAAAGTAATTTTTTGGAGTCGTAGAAGTGAGTGGTATGTTTTGATCTAAATCTCGTCCTCTCTTTCGCTCATTTATTTTTCTCGCTTTCCATACCCTTCCGAACCTGAAATATAGTGGCCTATCTTCTTCTTTATGCCTTAAGGATCATATTTATATCTAGGTTCAGGATCATTCGAGATCCGTAGCTAGATTGTTCCAGAGGTGCAAGAAGAGGGCTTTTGGGGGAAATTTTCTCGGCTCATTCAGGGGCATTTTGGAGGCTTCGTAGGTATAGGTAAATTGCGAATAACATTCATATATAGAGAGTGTGAATGTGTTGTTTCATACTCATGCATATTTTTGTGGGGATTATATTCGTAGATAATATTATGGATGATATTCGGTGAATAATGTTTGTAGCAGATTGTCGTATTAAATTACACAATCTTATAACCTAATATTATCGTATGAATATTTCGTGGTGTTATATGTATTATTTACCAATTATAGCATTTAACATGCTTGGAGATTATTATGGTGATGCTTGATATCAATTGTTTCCCAATTATATCATATAATTATCGTGGTAAATTATTGTGGAGATATGTGATTTCATTCATTTATTATTATATTTGTATAAATGTAACGTGGAGATGATTTGTGATTTCACTCATTTATCATAACATTCGTCGCATTCTTTTCTAAATAATGTAACATTAACATTATTATCATAGCATGATTATATGATTACACTCATTATATCATGATTCTTAATCGTGGAATTTGAAGTCGGAGGTATTCGTGATATTCGTAGACTTTTGTGATAAAATGTATAGAACAACATAGTTGCTCTATTTCATGGATTTCGTAATTTTCGGAGGTTATAGGCATGCCCATCGTGGAATAAAGGCATAGCCATTGGTGGAATCCGAAAGGCATGAATATCATGAAATTCGTTGTTTCGCAGTATTTTTTTGTGGCATTTGCATAAATAGGAAATTGTTTCAATTTTCTATTTCTTTTAGGACATATTATATCGCTTTTATAAAATTCATAGAAGCAATTGAGGTCATACAACCTCACTGTAAAAGGTGGAAAACCAAATCTAGGATATATCCATTGCTCATGTCATACTTGGTGGTAGAATAATGAAGGCTAGGTCGCGTTGCACTTTATAGCGGACCTTAACATTTTCGAGAACTCGTAGAGATACTAGTCCCACTTTTAGTCTAGTCGTGTTGTGGTCATCGTCGAAGTCAGAGTTATAGTGGTCTTTGGTATCATGCACTCATCATTATACATGTGCATTCACATGATTACATTTGTAGCTTTTAAATGTTCATTTTACTTATTATTCGTGGATAGTATGTTTCATTACTTATACAAAGCATGTTTATACTTTATTTTCATCATAGCATGTACATATATCGAGATTTTATTGTCTCAGATATCACTGTTGATTGGCCATCTAACCCATTTACTTTGTTTCTTTTCCTATATCAATATTATATTGGTACAGGTTCCCAAAGCTCAAAAGTGGATATTCGGACTCCCCGTCTCATCCTTCTCACTTTGACGTAAGTTT
>MKEJ01018963.1:0-10958 GCA_001753735.1 Embelia ribes
TTTGGCTATTTGATGTTTGGTACCTAGGATCTGGTAGTAGTTGGTATACTTTAGTACCCGGTGTGCTTTAATATCTATTGCATTCAGATATTGCATTACTCGTAGTACTGAAACATGTTATATGTCATCATCGTAATTGTATATCTCATAATAACTTCTAGGTTCTACCGCATGTTGTGAACATAGAATTTATGAGCATACATGGGAAATGGGAACATGGGGGGTTTTCAGTGCATTGCATGTGCTTACATGTACTTTATACTTCGTAGATTCCTATTTATCGTTTCGTTTAGAGTCTAACCCATACATTTTTCTTTTGTAAATGTACTTACATGGTGTGGTAGGATCAGATCATGGTATTGGTTTGCTAGAGGGGCAAGCATATTTTTGGAGGAGTTTCAATACTAAAGGAAGGTTGGACTCGAGTGGTAGTATTATGAGATTATGTATAGACTTATGTTTTAACTTTGTATGAGCATGTAGCTCAAAGAGATTATGTATTTGCAGCATTGTGTTGCTATTTGGATTATGTATTATGTATCTATGATGATGAAGATGTTGTTATATTAGATACTTATATTGCACATATATATATTATGGCAGGATGTCTAGATTTGATTTGGTTATTATTCTATTTTCTTTTCTTTCAATTCACATCACGGGTTTATGGGGGTTCGGGACGTGACACCTGTAACTGATCAAATAAGTCATCGATTGTCGGCAAAGGATAAACTTGCGATGATCGATATACATCAACATAGCGCCATCTTTCTTAGGCACGAAAAATACTGGAGCACCCCACGGTAACATACTATCTTGAATAAAACGCTTCAACTTGAGGTCGTCTATCTGAATCTTCAACTCAACTAACTCTATTAAGCTAATTGATACGGTGCTATAGCAATCGGCTTAGTTCCTAAAATCAAATCAATAGAGAACTCAACGTCCCTCTGGGGAGGAAGATCGCTCAAATTATCATGAAACACATCTGTAAATTCACAAACAACCAGAATCAGCTCCAAACCCGCAATTTGCTCATCAGAAATGGAAATACTAGCTAACATACATGCTAGAAAGCCTGCGAATTGTGCGAATAAGAAAAGAAATCTCTCACTCCCATTGATAACATACACTAACTCCCAACGTAGTCACCATTAATAATCTTTTCTTAACACAATTGATAATGGCATGAAAGTGTGATAACCAATCAATACCAATGACGATGTTGAATCCCAACATTTCAAAAAATACAAAATCATATGCAAAGATATGATCAGCTATCACTAGCTCACATCCCCGACACACAATACCGATACTGAAAATATTCTCTCCTGGAGTATTAACATAAATAGGGATACTTAATTCCTCAATAGGCAACTACAACATATGTGCAAAACATACAGAAATGAAAGAATAAGATGTAACAGTGTCAAATAACACATGCACCCAAGTAGAAAGGAAATGAATGATACCTCTCACAACAGAAAGCTCAGTCACCTCCGGAGCTTGTTGCATAGCAAAAGTACGAGCTTATGGAGTTTGGCTCTGTTGGAAACCCCCGCGAGAATCACCACCACCATCTTAGATGGAATAAAAGATAAAACAGGTCTACGAGAATTACTGGGAACTATGAATCCCTTGGGACACGAGTTTGTATATATCCCTAAGTACTACACCACTTACATGCCGCCGATTGATACAAATTCTGCATATGCCCCTCCATGACACACAAACGACTTATAGGAGGACGGGAACAATCTTGAGTGATGTGACCCTGCTGGCCAAAGGTTGAGCTAAAAGAAGAAGATCAGGTAGGCTGAGAACACCTACCAAGAAAAGGAGAAGAAAATGTATCGTGGGATCTCTTCTGATAACCATTACCCCATTGCTAGAGCTAGCACCTCCATTAATACTACTGCCACCTCTACTACCACTACGGCTACCCAAAACAACCCCCGAATCCTAAACAGAGTGAGAACTGGAAGATTGGCCCGAAGACCAATGAGGACGAGAATTAACAATCTGCTGCCTTTTAATAAAACTCTCTTCTACTCTCATCACTATGCTTACACACTTTTCGTACATCTTGGAAGCCCTAAAACAACAATCGACTTGATCACATGGCGTAAACTACTCTCAAACCTTTGCACATGATGTTCCTCTATATAGACAAGCTCTAGCGCATAGCGAGATAAACTAGTGAACATCCTCTGATACTGCATCACAATCAAACTCTTCTTAACTAAGTTCAAAAAATCCATCTTAAAGAGCGTTGGGAAGAACTCTTTCAAGAATGAGCTCTAAAAAGCCCCCCAAGTCATTCCAATTTTACCGTACACCTCAACGTTACCCTTCCACTATTTGGTCGCCTCCCCTTGCAAATAGAATGGCGTCATGGCCATTCACAAATTATCGTTATCTATATAAAGCGTATTGAATATCCCCTCCACCCTTTCAACCAATGTTCAGCAGCTATCACTTCCTCGTCATCCTTAAAGATGGGAGGATTCATACGTTTGAAATTCAATTGAGCCTCCGAGACTCTTATCTCCCCACTGGGTTCACTTTCTACTCGCATATTCTACGCCAAATTTTGCATCACTTCTTCCATAACTCTCAACAATTAGAGGTATCCAGTTGAGCTCCCTCAACATTGTCAACCCCCAACATCGGCAACCCTCACTTGAGCACGTAACGGAATACGAGGTCGAGTATCGGGAATCTTTTCCTAATATACCTTTATGCTCGCTTCGCTACTTTCTTCCTAGTAGGGAATACCCTCAATTTGCCTAATTTTAGCTTCTCGAGCCCGAGTATGCTACCTTTTGCTTCCTCAACACCACGACCTCAATACGACCACCTCTAGCATTGAACTTGGGGCCTCTACCACCACGACGTTCACCACTTCTACCTCGTCCATATCTTTGCACAATAGATCACTTCACAACATCAACAACAACACAAGAAAGACATAAGTTTACTTTTTAAACAAATATCTTATACAATGCAATGCCTTCGTAACAAAACACAACACCAATGTTATGTAACTCAACGCTAACACGAATGATACTCAATATCAGCACTACGTTAAAAATCAACGCAACTACCAAACATTACTCATGCAACACCACAACATATGCCACTAATGCTAAGAACACAACTACAACAAAGTAACATGCCTACTCTCTCGGTTTCGCCTACCCTTAAGCCACTAAGGTTTTACATAAATCCGGTTAAGCTCTTATACCAATGGTCGTACCCCGAATCCCATAAAACCCGGGATAACAGTCTCATTGTACACAAAGTAAATATACTATAGCCTGCCAGCAATAGTATATAATAGGTATATATATATATATATATCATACATACAATTTTATATCCAACGCAAAAGTAAACACCATTGTTGACATAAACAATAAGTTACATGCTTGATCATCAGTGAGTATATTACAACTTGTTCTTACCTATATATCAACTAGCCACTTAAGAAGAAGTAATACAAAAAAATATATATATCGTCTACCACATCAAATTTAAGGCCAATAAATACAACATGAAAATATGGCCAACAACACAAAATAATAATCCACATTATTTATAGCTCCAAAATTATATACGTATGGCATTTGAGTCATCTAAGTGATGCCCCTTTCTTACCTCCATACCTACAATGCAATTGTGATACAAATATAGGAAAGAAAATATAGGAGTTAGCATACTAAATAACATGATAAACGCGATGCTATGCGATGACAAAATGTGTAAAATGCAACATATAAGAGTGAGTACAATGTAATGTCTATGCAATGCAAACTCACCACCAACATCAAATCAACCATTCGACTCAACACATAAAAGATGGGACTAGTATCTTTTCACGATTTTCCAAAATAAAGGTTTCTTCGTAAATTCTATACTATAATCCGCCCTCATCGCGGGACGAGATTATAGTTTATATCCCTGCGTAGGTTTCCTAATTTTCATGGTAAAGCGCCAAGATTTTTCTTTATTTTCTCCTTACAACACATAAATTCGACACTTTTCTCGAAAATAGATGGAAAATGCCTCAATTTTCCAATGAATTCAACACAAACTTTCTTTATAAACAATACTTTAAAATCTTTGATTTTAAATAACAATACTTCTTAACACTGCTCGTTTTACTTCAACAAAACTTTGAGTATCTTCACTCCTTCATATAACCAACACATTTCTTCACTTCCACTTCTCTTTTAAAAATTTTCATTTTTCAAATTCTTAACACTTTAGAAATCATTTTATCACTTTTTGTTTATCAAAAACCTACACTTTAGTTCATATCATGAACATGCTACACCAACGCAATGAATGAATGATACACATAACAATGTAATTTATTACTAACTTCTACACATGCTTTATTCTATACATTAAATTTCAAATAGCAAGAAATTAATATCTATAACACATTAATAAAGTTTGAACTTTGACACGTAAATTTACATGTAAAGGTACACATATAAACTCATGTTTAATTTTTTATTTTGTGTTCTATTCTTACCTCATACCATGTTAGACAATACCCAAAAGCCTTGCAAGTTCAGCAAGAATTTTAATTTTAGTTTCATGTACGAACAATACACATAAATAGATGAATAGTAAACAAACAAGATATGGCACATGACTTAATTCAAAATTTTCTCCCACTTCAAGGATAAAAAATATCCACTTTGTTTTCATAAACAACTCCCGAAATTAGAAGAAATTGGAGGAAGAAGATCAAACTTTCTATTTACATCTCTCTATCTCTTTTGAAATTTTGAGCATAAAGTGAAATGGGAAATGAATGGCTTACATTCAATGTAACCATGCAATAGGACCCAAAAAATAGACATCTCTGATAGTCCATCCGGATGTTTAACTGTTCGTCCGGATATCTATCCGTCGGCGGACAACTGTCGGATACCCAATTGGACAACCAGTCGGACGTAGGCTGAATTCTAATCCATGTAACAATACATTATGCCACATTAATATCTAAATACAATATATATTAACAACACTTTAAGTGAAAAATTAAAAATTTTTGGGATGTTACAAATTTCTCTCAAGCCGGATGCTTCTCACATTTTGTCTTTATCCATTTTGAACAGTAAATACTAACATGTACTCAAGTAAAATTGTTAGTAAAATAATTGTAAGACCCTGAAATTTTTAAATACTCTGAGCACGTCACGAACTAACTATCACAACTTTTATAGACAAATAAAAAAATAAAGTACATCTCATAAAAGTAATGAATGATGTCTAATATAATGAAACATAATCTCCAAGGCCTTACTAACATTCTTTGGGCCTTACAACTTTATTCATAACCATCAATTAATAAGGTCTAGGCCATTGGCCTGCAACTATCTAGATAAAGCATAAAGGAAGTACTAAACTACGCCCTAATGGACTTCGACTCCTCCCTAAGTTTGATTCCCTTGATTCCTGACACTTGTTCCTCCTTGACATTTTATAAGAAAATAGTACAAAAGTAACCAAATAAATATGAGTCAGAAAAAAATTCAATTCTATTGCAATATTAACAACTATAATAAAACTGCAAATGAAATCAAATTCATAAACCTGTTCTAACCCATCTACGCCACATCTCAACATGAATATAAAACTATACATGTAATACAAAAATCGTCAAAATCATAAATTATATTACCTATTGGGATACATGTCCTCTCACTCAGAATACTTATCCTTCCAAAATTCTACGTGTAAAGATATTGCAAGTAGAAGGATCCCTGCCTGACCGGATCACATTCGGATATCTATCCTTTCGAGGCCATCATCTACTACACTTGCCGGGAAGTATAACTCTCCTCTCCTATTGCCTACCATCCTAAGTTGTGAATATACAGCAAGTGGAAGGATCCCTGCGGGACTGGGTCACACTCGAACATCTAGCCTTCCGAGGCTATCATCTATTACACCTACTGGGAAGTATAACTCTCCTCTCCTACGGCTTACCATCTCAAGTCATGCCTAAGGGTGTACTAAGCTTGAAAGCCTACTCCAACTTGCCATTATAAACCTTGGATGTCTAGCTTCCAAGGTCTACTATACGCCATATCCTAAAAAATCTTGGACCTCTAGCTTCTAAGGTCTACTACATACCATATCCTAACAAATCTTAGGCCTCTAGCTTGTAAGACCGAACACATATCATAACCCAACCCATTATATCAATGCTCTAGCTACCTTTATAAGTTCATTCTTGTAATTATACTAACATCTATCAACATGTATAACATGACTATTCAAAGTCTACAAGGCCTATAACAGATCTCACCACATCACAACAATAGAATTTGTTTCAAATTCCAAAAGCCTGAATTTTGATGAACTACTGGAAAATTTTGAAAGACTTTTCCCATCAAATTTGTATGTTTAAAAAGCTCATTCAATAATCTTTTCAATGGTTCAAATAGAACTCAATTCTAAATTTTTTTTAGAGAGAGTTATGGTCTTTTTTATAAAAGGTGAAAAAATATATGAACCGGGAACCGATCCGATCCATTCAACCAGTCTGGGACCCCATTGGGTTTTTCTCGACCGGTCCAACCTCCCCGGAGCTCCATACCTGATCGGTCTAATCTTTTTTCAGACTGGTCTGGTCCCCTAAATACTAATTATTCACAAGAAATCAACACAAAACTTAACCCTATAAAGACATAATCAATAATCATGCCTAATTTAATAATAAAACATAGTTTTTCAATATAATTGAACTCAAAATCTGCTTGCACCTTATTAGAAATCTAAAACTCTCAAGGAAGGCTGGGAGAATAAAGCCCTAGTTCTTCACTTGAAGAGTTCTCAATCAAGATAAGAACCTATATGGAATTGAGCACATATTTCATTATAGAACAATGTTTTAACAACCAACGAACCTTTAGAATGGATTTTGGTTGATTAGGACTGGAACAGGTATGAACAAATCCAAAGAATTAGAGGTTGAAACTTACCTCAACATGGCAAGAATGAGGAGTTGAACCCGAATCCGTATTTAGATTGTTGATTAGGTTGTTCTTACCCCACGATCCTTTGAGTTTTGCGTGGGCAATATCTTCCCTTCTCTCACCCTTTATTTCTCTATTGTTGAAGATAATGAATATACATAATAAAAGGGAGAGCATAGAATTTGAAAAGTTAATTCTTTTTTAGTTCCACTTCTGTTTTATTGCAATGTTGGTCCATAGTTTTACAGGGCCTCACAATAATAATACAAGACTTGTATATTTTTACAATTTTGTTTTTATCAAAGATATGTTATTTTAATTTTAAAAATCTTGGGGCAACTATAATTATAAGTATCACTTAAAAATATATATTTTTGTGTCTCCATTAGAAAAATATACTTTTAATCTTATAAGATGCAACAAAACATGCCCACATATTTGTCGCTTTCTAACACAGATTCACTACAAATATTACCGCCATGCCCAAGGCCGCGGAGGTAGGAATTACAAATAAAGGCTGTTGAACGTCGTATAAATATAAGGGGGCTAAAAAATAATTACGGGGGTGTTGAGACCATATAAAATTATTTTTTTATAACATTATGATATCAAATATTTAGTGAGATTTTCAAAATTATGGAGGGTGTTGCAACCCTCTCAGCAAACGTTTAGCTCCGTTCCTGCTCTGCGCTAGTAACAATCATCCCTTAAAAAATTGTACAATTGCAACCACCAAAAATTGTACTTCCTCAATCCATAAATAATTGATACAATTTTTAAATTAGTATATTCAAAAATAATTTAACATTTTCATTATCGTTATTACCCTTCTTAATTTTAAAGATTAATAGGGACAAAATTGATTTTTTTGTTCTCAATTCAAAATTATTTAAAATTATGTAAAAATTCAAATCATACGGTACGCATATGCATTACTTTCTTGTCATACAAATGTGTATAAAATGTGATGCAGTCATATGACTATTTCTTATCTTTCACTAAGATTAGAGAATTATTAGAATAAACTTAAAAACGAAGGATATGATGTCTATTGCTTAAAGAGGATTAATTGAGCATGCCTCGTGTGTATTGTTGTTTATAGTTTATACTTTTATTATGCTTACCGTGGCAAAGTTTGGCGCAGCCGAGTCAAAGAAGTAAACGATATAATTAAGAAAATAAAAGTGATATGGAGAGGGAAAGGAAATAAGATTTGAAGATAGGAGAGAAACTTTACAACGGTCATATTTTAGTGGGAATTAAAGTTATTCTTCTAGGATTTTTATTTTAATGCACCAATAATATATATATATTTTTATACTTCAACAGATTTGGATGAATGATATATGTATATTTGTGATAGTATTTATATATATAATTAGACATATTTATTATCTAAGGCTGATGATATATAGAATATTTACACCGATAATTTAAACTCGTTTTTCCAAACCACGAGTTGGTAGTCAACTTCATTGTGGATTTGAAATTCCATGTTAATCTTGCACTACAAAAAAAACGTCTATTGGTGACAGATGAAATCTCTACTAAAAATTGACAGTTTTCAAACGGCTCCACGATTTATCAACCAATTACAATCGAAAAGAATACATAAGCACCATCCACCGTAACCCATGGCAAAGAAAAAATATTCAACCGATAGTAGTCATCGATAATAATATTGATGGTAAAAAAATATTTATTCAACAGTAGGTTGTTGGTGCCACTTTAATTAAATAATAATTTATAAATAGAACAGTAACAACAGTAATAAATTGAAAATAACATAAATTTTATTTTATTAGCAAATTTAATTACAACTTAAACTGTAATAAAAAATATTGTATCCTTAAATAAATTTATCAAAAATAAGACAAAATTCAAATTAAATCTTAGACAAGATCACAGAACATCCGTGCCCTTTAATTTTAATTTGTCTGCCACCAACTTGCTTCTGACTTGCATCAACAATTAATTTTCAAGGTACAACATTTGCTCATTACGTTCCGATGGAAGATGTAATCGGAGTATTTGATCGAGCTTTTTTATGGTGTGGTACCCTCTCTCTATATGGTTGCGTGTATGTTTGCAAAAGGTGAGTGCTATGCAATTTTTTAGATAAAAATATGACTGGCAAATAGCACTTTTTAATAGCAAAAAAGCCATATGAAAAATTACAACTCAGCCATAAGGCATGTTGGATTTGAACCACACAAGCGCATCCACCCCGAGTCTTGGCCTTGGACCTGGACCCAAATCTTGGCTTGATCCCAGATAAGGACAATGATGTGTCTAATGCACTATGCATGCACAACTAACTACTAAGCATAGGCCCCAAGCCTCCCTATCGTGCGGGTCCACAATTTATCAACCAATTACAATCGCAAAAAATACATACGCAACATGGACCGTAACCCATGGCAAAAAAAATATTCAACCGATAGTAGTCATCGATAATAATATTGATGCTAAAAAAAATATCTATTCAATAGTAGGTTGTTGGTGCCACTTTAATTAAATAATAATTTTTGAATAGAACAATAACAACAATAATAAATTGAAAACAACATAAATTTTATTTTATTAGCAAATTTAATTACAATTAAAACTGTAATAAAAAATATTGTATCCTTAAATAAATTTATCGAAAATAAGACAAAATTCGAATTAAATCCCAGACGAGATCATAGAAAATCCATGCCCTTTAAATTTAATTTGTCTGCCATGTAAGTTATTTCTGATCTGTACTGACAATAGACTCCCAAAATACAACATCTGTTTACTACGTCCTGATGGATGTTGCAATTGAGGCTCCTGCTCGAACTTTTTGCAGTGCAGTACCCTATTAGATTCGCAATTGGTTGTGTTGGTGAAAATGTTGTGCATTTTCTGGATAGAAAACATGTGAGACTCTGCAGCCTTTTTACAGGCATGAAATGTTCATCTCATTAGTTTTAAGACCAGTCAAAGGTCTCCATTAATGGGGAATTAATCTGCACCTTGATGCAGAAGAACATGAGTGATTATAGACCAATTTATTACAAAATGAAGAGTCTCAGGAAATCCAAGGGTTGCTTCTAGAACTTTTGAACTTCATTGCAATTTATAAAACTTTTAAGGTCTTTATATGATTTCTGAAACCTTTGGACAAGAACGTGTCTAACGCTCCATGCATAGAACTAAGGAATCTAAGAGTTGCTACTAGAACATGAGTTCCAACCTAATAAATTCACATGAAAAACCACAATTTTTCCAACAATCCTCTATATGAATGCAATTGGCTAAAATGCATCATGTATCCTATATGGAATATAGAGTATCACGAGAATTTGCTGCATCAGGTAAGGTAGTTTTTGCCTTAAACCTTCCGTAGTGAAATACTATTGGATATACTTGCCAACCGGTGGATGCGATGCCTTAAACCGCTTGGCATCCACCGGTTGGCGGTTTGTGTATACCAAGAAATAATACTCATACAATGCCTTATCTTCACCATTATTCTGTTCTTTCGTTATTGTCCATTTTGGCCACAAACTGCATTGAAATATTCTTCGAATGCTCTAAAATTTAACCATTAAACTCATCTCCTAATAGCGTCCCCTACACATTCGATACAGATGATCTCAAGTTAAGAGTATCTTGTCATACTCTACTCGTCAATACGAGATACTTGAATCATTAAAAGCCTCGGCTTAACCTTAACACAATATATGTTTATCACTCCTTCACCATAGGAATAGGACGAGAACTCAATTTTCCAAGTGCTTTAGTCAATTCTCCCCCACAATTCAATTGTCCTATTGAACCTACAAATTGGGATTTCTAGTTTAGGTTGGGTTGCCATTATGGTGGGTTTTCAATTTTACAGGCTTCAACCCCATTAGCCCCAATGAAATCTCAACTCGATCTATAGTCAAACTTTTTGTTAATGGGTCTGCAAGATTATCCTTTGACTTT
>MKEJ01018971.1:0-11434 GCA_001753735.1 Embelia ribes
TATAAAGTCGATACTATGTGTCCTGAAAATAAATAGAAAATGACTCAATTTCATATTTATGCAAATGCCACGATAAATGCTATGAAACAACAAAATCATTATATTCTTGCCTTTCGGATTCCACGAATGGCTATGCATTTATTCTACAATAAGCATGCCTATATAACCCCCGAGACCACAAAAACTGCCACGAATAGAACAACTATGTTGTCCTAAGTAATTTATCGCAAAAGGTCCATGAATATCACGAATATGTCTGACTATGATTCAACAAACACAAATCATGATATAATTAGTGTAATCATATAATCATGCCTATATTTTTCATTCTACGAAGATGCAACGAATGCCATGATATCATGAATGAAATCATATATCAATTTGCATTATAATTTACCACGATTGTATATTATAATATAATTGGGAAATAATATATATCAAAAACCACGATAAATATTTACGATTACATTATATGCTATTATTGGAAAATAATACATATAAATGCCATGATATTCATACGATAATATTATGGTATATAATTGTGAAATGTAATGCTACAATCCACTACGAACATAATTCACTGATAATCATTATTATCTACGAATACAACCCTATGAAAATATGCATGAATATGAACCGACACACCCATACTCTCAATATAAAATGGCTATTCGCAATCTACCCGCACCTAAAAAAACTACCAAAAGCCCCTAAATGAGCCAAGCAAGTTTCCCCCAAAAGTCCTCTTCTTACGTCTCGGGAATGATCTAGTTGCACACCTCGGATAATCTCGAACCTAGATATAAAGATGAATCACGAGACATTAAGAAGAAGATAGACTACTATAACTTCATGAGTCATAATGACACAAAAAATAAGGCAAAAAAATGAGGATGAAAGATAAGAAAACTTCGCCAAAACGAGCTCGACAAGATAAGGAATCCGAAGATTAACTTTTGAGGCTCTGGGACCAAGTGGAATGTGATGATCAAGCTCAAAAGCAATGAAAACTCACCCCTCTCTCTTCCTCTTTCATGAATGGTGAAATAGAAACCGAAGAAGAAGTGTTTGAGCCAATACTTTTTAATCTGAAGTTGACCAATTGGATCAATCCAACTAGACTTGGATCGATCAAACTAAACTTTTGGATCAATCCAAAAGCTCCTGGATCGATCGGAGCCACTGGAATTTTTTTTCCAAACTCTTTGGGCCAAAAATTTCCATAAAGACTCGGAATAACCTATAGACATTAATGGAAATATCAAACAAGTTTTGGAAAGGCATTTGAGTGCCTGAAACTCAATATACATGACTTAACTCGATTACCAACGAACTCCAACGACACCCTTTAGATAACCATTGAAACCTCTATGAATGGATTCCTACAACTTTGAAAAATATCCCACGTCTATGAGATAGATGCTATACTATGAATGCATCACTATAACTACGAATCATAGTCCCCGACTATAATATGCATATGCTACTATGAATGATATACGATAACTACGAATGCAACAAAATAACGACTATGAACGTAATGATGAATATAAATAATATCATTAAGGGTAAGTAACAATATTATTTAATTACAAAAAATTTATAAATTTTTCTAAGACATTACATTTCATCCCCGAAATTAACATATATTACGAAAAAGAATAAGAACGTACCATAATCCACGAACAAGTTTGGATATTTGGTGCCCATTTCCTCTTCCTACTCCCATGTTACCTTCTCGCAATTATAATGCTTCCACAATACTTTGACCAACTAAATGCTATGATGATAAAGTATTTGTTCCTTTGAATCCAAGATTTAATTAGGTAGAACCTCATAAGACACGTCTTCTTCCATGTGTAGATTATTGAAATTGAGAATATGCGAGGGATCCCATAAATATTTCTGACACATAGAAACATGAAATATTGGGTGAACACTCGATAGATGTAGTGGCAAGGGCAAACGATATGCCATTTCTCCTACTATATCAAGAAATAAGAATGGACTGATGAAATGAGGAAAAAGTTTCCCTTTTTCTCAAAACGCATAATTTCCTTATTAAGAGAAACTTTCAAGAAAACATAATCCCCAACCTCGAATTCCAAAGGCTGCCTCTAAGAATATCTACATAACTCTTATGCCTACTCTGCGCTGTCTCCAATCGTTATTTTATCAGTTGCACATTCTGGGTAATTTTCCGAACTAAATCCGGTCCCAATAATGCACTATCACCAACTTCCGCCCAACATATAGGAGAGATGGACAAGGTCTCCTGTATAAGACTTCGAAAGGAGTTATTTCGATAGTCGCATGATAACTATTGTTATAAGCAGCGAATTTTATCAAGCTAAGGTGATTCTCCTATTGTCCTCTGAAATAAAGGACACATGCTTGAAGTATGTCGTTGAAATTCTAAATAATATACTCTAATTGTCTGTCTATTTGCAGATGGAAATTCGTACTCAACGAAAGTTTTGTCCCCAAAGATTATTAAAGACCCAACCAATAACATGAAATGACATGGGAATCTCGATCTAAAACAATCGATACCGGTCGAAAGATTCCATCGATGTATAACTGATAGAGTCTTTCAATTGAATCAATCATACAAATCTGAAGAAAATGTGTAGATTTCGTCAAACGATCCACGATAACCCATATAGCGTCATTTCCTTGCCTCAACTTTTGTAAGTCCACAATGAAGTCTATTGTTATCTGTTCCCACTTCCACTTGGGAACCGACAATGGTTGAAGTAATCTCCCTGGATACTTGTGCTCAGCTTTTACTTGTTGACAAGTAAGATATCGCGCTATGAATTCGGTCATGTCTTTTTCCATACCAGGCCACCAGAATTGACATGAAACATCACGATACATTTTTTTGCCACTGGGGTATACTACGAAATGAGAATGATGAGGTTCTCGTAAAACCTCTTCATGAATAGAATTAGGCATGAATAGGCAATTTTGAAATCGCAAACCTCCATCCTCCGAAAGAGTCCATCTATCAAGGCCATGGTTATTACAAACACAAACTTGATAGGCATCAGATCCATCATCAATACGTTGTGCCTCAATCATACGTATAATTAAGGTGGGTTGAGCTACGATAGAAAACAAGGTAGTTTGACCCTCCGCTTCCATGCATTCCAACCCGAACTCATTCAATACTTGAAGTGTCTCCCACTTATCTACTGCAAGGCAAATAATAGTACACCGAGTTTTGCGACTCAATGTATCCGCCACGACATTTGCCTTACCGGGACGATATTCGAGATCGAAATTATACTGCCTGAGATACTCCATCCACCTCCTTTGCCTCATGTTTAAGTCCCATTGAATGAGTACTTCAAATACTTGTTATCCGAATACACCTCGAATTTCTCCCCGTAAAGATAGTATCGCCAACACTTCAGTGTAGACACTACGGACCCAAGCTCTAAATTGTGTTGTCGGGTAATTTTTCTCATGAATCTTCAACTGGCATGAAGCATAAGCAACTATTTTCCCGATATGCATCAATACACAACTCAAGCACTCCTTAGAAGTGTCACAGTATAATAAATATACAAGTCCCTACTCTGAAATGATCAAAATTGGAGCTGAGGTTAGTAACTCCTTCAGACGAAAAAAAGATTCTTCACATTTAGGATTCCATTCAAACTTGACACCCTTTTGAGTAAGGTTTGTTAAAGGAGCAACTAAATGAAAAAAATTATGCATGAAACAACGATAGTAGCCTACAAGTATTAAGAAGCTACGAATCTCAAAAACAAATTCTGGTCATTCCCAATTGGTATTAGTCTCAATCTTAGAAGGATCCATTGATATACCACCCTCCGATACAATATGACCAAGGAAACGAACTTCTCGTAGCTAGAATTCACACTTAAAAAACTTGGCATAAAGCATATGTTCTCGAAGCATCGACAATACGATATGAAGATATTCACGATGCATCTCCTCCAAGGGCAAATAGATAGGTATGTCGTCGATGAACACAACTATGAAACAGTCAAGACATTGATGGAAGACACGATTCATTAGGTCCGTAAATGCTGCAAGGGCATTAGTAGGACCGAAAGGCATCACGAGAAACTCAAAGTGCTCATAACGAGTACGAAAAGTTGTCTTTTCAATGTCTGCCTCCTGAACTCCGAGCTGATAATAACCCGAACATAAATCAATCTTGGAGAAAAATCTCGAACCCCGAAGTGGAGCGAAAAGATCATCAATCCTAGGCAACTGATATTTGTACGGACATCTGCATTAACCTATCCTTAATGCTAGAGTTCCCCATGGTTAAGAACTCGGCCTAATGAATTCCTTTAACTTCAAATCATCGATTTGTTCCCGCAATTCCTCCATTTCCTTCGACGCCAAATGATACAGTGTCATTTAAATAGGCATAGTACCAAGAATTAGATCAATCTTGAACTCCACCTCTCGCATCGTTGGAAACCCATGAAGATCCTCTGGAAATACATCTAGAAAGTCGCAAATGACAAGGGGGTACTCTACCTCCAAATACATTTCCTCTGAAAAAGAAAGACTAGCTAACATAAAAGAAAGACTAGTTCAAGTAGACATGTATAAGAAAATTCGATAGAATTTGGCCCTTGATATACAATAGGAATACCCTCCAAAGTTTTTATAGTGACTCGCCTACACTTGCAATCAAATATAGCATGATAGTATGATAACATGTCTATACCGATTATAACATCAAATTCTGACATATCGAAAATAATGAAATCATATTCGAAGATATGATCTTCGATAGATAACTCACACCCCCTACAGATACTATCCATATATATAATATCTCCCTCCGGAGTATCAACGAAAATGGGCTCCTCCAAATGGGTAATAGGCAAATCTAGCATTTTAACAAATCTAGATGCAATAAAAGAAAGAGATGCACACATATCAAATAATACATGAACCCAAGTAGGTAGAAAAGATAAAATACCTCAAACAACCGAAGGCTCAGCTACCTCCGATGCCTGAGGCATATCATAAGTACAAGTTTAGGAAGACTGGCCCTATTGGAATCCTCCACAAGTAGTATTGCCCTGATAACCTCTATGAAATTAGCTGATACCCTGATGAGCAGATGACAAAGGAGCAGTATGAGATGACCACGGAGCTACCCCCGAAAATGAATACTGTTGCTAGCCATGAGTGCCAACTGGAGCAGGAAAGGTCTCTGGACATCTCATCTGTATATGGCCCTTATTGCCGCACTCGTGACAAAAGGCATGTGGGCATAATACCTGAACACGTCCCTCAATGCCAAGAAGGCGACATGTAGATAATGGGTGCAATCATGAACAATATGGCCCTGACGACTGCAATTGTAACACTCGCTACCCTGAACATTAGTCTTGCTAGCCTTCGCACCTACAATAATAATAAAATACAAAATGAAAAAAAAAACGAAAATGCACGAGTTAGTTTACTAAATAATACAATACATATAATTCTATGCGGTGTTATAAAGTGTAAATATGCCACATATATGTATGAATGCAATGCAACTTCAATGCAATGCAATATGACTTCGACTTCGACTTCGACTTCTAGACTTCAACTTCTAAAATTTTGAGACTAATGTATAAACTTATTTTCTTCAAAAATAAGGTTCTTTCGAGAACCCTCTTTAAATCATTGTCTTTGTGAAACGTCTATAGGTAAATCCCTGAATCAAGTTTCCCGACTTTCATGATAGGGCGTCGAGCCCTCTCTTGGCTTTCTTCTAAAAATTTCGTGAATGCGATACTTATCCCAAAAGAAATTGAAAAATGACTCAACACTATCCATGAATAATATGCAAACTTTCTTCAAGAATAAATCATATTCTAAACTTCAAATTTAACTTCACTTCATAAGCTTCTTAAAAACTTCGTAAAATTTCGTAAAATTTCATAAATTTCATAACTTCGTGAAGCTTCGTCTTTACTAATAAAATTGAGGATCACTCATTTGTAAATACTTCAATTTTCTTCCTTTTATTTCTTTTGAAATTTTCATTTTCAAAACTTCAAATGCTTCAAGAAAAATCAAATTCAATTTCTTATTTGATAAAAGTGTCATTTTTACTTCAAAACATGTATATGCCACTTCAATGAATTAAATGTCAATACGTATGATCAAATAATTCATTCAACTTCAAATTATACTTCAAACTTTATATAATCAACTTCAAGCAACTAATCATGCATCTCTAATTTACTTCATAAACCACATTTCATACTTCATAAATTAACTTTAAACATCTACAATTCATCTCCAATTTACTTCATAATATCAAACCTTAACTTCATAAAATTTATACATAAGGTACACATATAAACTCATGCGTATATTATTATTCTATAGACTACTTGTACCTACAACTGGTTAATTCACTTCTAGGAACAAGTCTTCAAAAACTCTCAATTTCTTTGTCTTCTTCCTCCTTCTTTTGTTTGATCTATCAACCAAGTTCAAATCACCTCGAACCTACAATTAAAGAGGGTCTACTCATCATATGGATAATGGAAATCAACTTTAATTTCTCGTACCAACTAGGTGTGGAAATCAAAGAATTAAAAACTTCCAAGATAGGGTTCGTGGCTTACCTTAAAACGATCTCTATGCTTCAAGGAGTAAGAATTTACCCTTAGATTGTTGATTGGATCATAAGAGCTAGATCAATCGAGCTCCTAAACTTTAAGAATTTTTTGGCCTATTCTCTCTCTCTATCTCTACTAACTTTTTTGGGTAAAAATATAAGAGCCTTGACCACCTAAAGTTTGATAAAAAGGCTACTTCTTATGTCTGAAGAATGTCATTTGAACGATATTAGTTACCGTTCTAACGACACTGCTATTTGAACGGTAGAAGAGAACCATTTGAATGGCTACTGGCTACTGTTAAAGCCAACTGCTAACTTCATTCTTCAACTTCAAACTCTATTCTACTCATACCAATCACTCAAAATACATATCCTAAGGTTATTATAAAATACTTTCTCATTAGTACTAATTTTTGTAAGGTCATGGCATCTCGTTTTAATCCATAACAATACTAAAATTTCAAACTCATGCTACATTCTAAAGTAATGTAACACCTCTTCTTACTTCAATACTTCTACAATTATTTTACAATTTCATACTTCCTTCGATAATACTTCATATACTTCTACAATGATGCAATAATAATATTATACACTTTGATAATATTAATATAAATGCGAAAAATTTACTCGAAATTTCCAGGACATTACATTTTCATTCTATGTTTTGCCGATCCTCTAAATTCATCATTCGATTAGGTACATGAACCCAACTTTGGTAAGTAATTAGAGTTGTTTATTCAGTCAGGTGTCACAATCTTGTTTCAGTACTGTTTCGTTACGACTGATCAAGTTGTGTCCCAATCTTTCAAGCAGCAGTTTCCAGTTGTCACAACTTATTTCCGAGATCAGAACTGTTTCATGACTGGTAATTAGCCACACTAGTTTCTCTGTTCCCTCTTTTTTGATATCAACAGCTGGAATTCTACACTGTGGCCAAACGACTTTGTATATAATCAAAATAAGACTGCAATTCTTCCTTTTTATCATGGTCTTGTTCTAGAATTTCTACGCTATAACATCATCCTTTTGAAAAATTTCCGGGAACTGTTGAATTTTTACTTTAGTCTTGCGCTTTCCTATCCAAAGTCCTGGTCATGATTGAATTAGGGGTGCCTTTCTTTATCTGCTACAAGGAGTGGGCATTCGACCCGGCTGGTAGACCCTGATGACTCTGCGGGTCGGGCTTTTGGGCCCTCACCCTAAAACCGCAACCTACGAGCCTCGGCAAATACGAGTCTGATGCGGGCCGGGTGTGGATAGAATCCACGAGTATGTGGGTAGACCCGCAAATCTGTGAAGCACCATCGGCTACATTACTTGAAAACCCAACCCTATTCCAATTCCAAAAAGTGTCGTTTTCTTTCTGAATTGGAATGATAGCAAAAGGGTTGATCATAATTCATAGAGAGGTGGATCACTAGTCATAGTCCCTGTAATATAAACTGTATATACACAGGACAACTCCTAGAAATAATGCAGGTCCGAGTGTGACATAATACTAACGGTTACCAATTTTCCAAACAGTCCAAAATTTCCAATTTTCCAAACAAGAAAAGATTCTAATTGGTTTTCACAATTTTCCTAAGCAGGCCAGATTTCAACTTAACAAAAAAAGACAAATTCCATTTGTTTTCATCTCTTGGTTTCAAGAAATTGATCTCGTCCAGAGTTTGTCGGATTATTATTATTGTTTTTCAAAGAAAATATATCGGTATCAATATATTCTGCAAGCATGTTATTGGGGTTATATATAAAATTTTGATTTGTGTCCAGTCTCAACTATACTATCTATATAAAATTCTTTTTGTTGAGAGATTTTTTTACCCAAGCTCCTATAAATTTATCCTTTCTTAGGGGGTCACTCTCGTGTATTTTCTGTATTACTATTATCCTTGGAAATATGAGTGACAGAGACAAAAGATTGAAAAAAATCAATGCCTTTTTCTTTGTAAAACAATGCCCGTCTCAGTCTAAATACTTAGTCATCAATATTTCGAGTATCATTGGTTCAGTTTGGTTGATTAACTTTCAGCTTGTTTTAAGGTTTTAAAAGATGAAAGCATGTTTCGTCCTCCATTTTTTATTCGACTTTTAAAAGTTGATTTTTCTTCGAAGACTAATTATAAGGAATTTTCTCTGTTTTTCATTTTCTAATTTTTCATGGACTATATAGGTGAGCTCTATTTTAAAAAATAGTAGACTTTAGCTTTATCTCCTTAATATTTGTTTATTTTATTTTTTTTTAATTTAAAGTATACTATTCTTTTGATTTATCTTCATATTACGATTTAAAGTAGGTGATTCGCTTTTTTTTTTTAATCCTTGTATAGATCTTATTATTTTTCTTAATTTAGGTAATAAAAGGCCCTATAATATCCATTTACTCTTACTATATGAAGGTTGGAAGTATATGGCATGCAGTTGATAATAAGGGTGGAAACGAACTGAGTCGAACCGAGTAGTGCATTAATCAAGTATTATTCATTACTCATACTCATACAGACTCGTGCTTAGCATATTATTATGCCTGAACTCGACTTATAGAGAATGTCCAATACATAGAAACCGACTAAGTTGGTGTTTGGTAGTAATTGTTTTTAATAAAATCCCCAGTTGGTTAAGCTGGGGGACAAGGTTTGAATCTTGTTGGGGATGGGTAAATACATATATATTTTTTAATATTAATAATGTATCTGCTTTATTTGCAGGTTGAAAAATTGAATAGCTCGCTACTCAAATTCGAATCGAAACTTGAATAAGATGTATAAAAATACTCGAATTCGACTCTTGTAATAAATGATCCGAGTTAGGTCTAAATAATTACCGAATCGAGCCCGAATTATTCGTGAATTGCTCAACTCGTTGCACCCCAACGTTACACTTGCATAAAAGAAATCGGTGACAGAGAGAACTGGGGGAGGTGAATATTGAAATATAAAAACGCTTCTTTATATTGTATGAAATAGAAGTCTTTATATATACATATATATTTTTTAATATTAATAATGTATCTAAGTTACTTGCAGGCTAACAAGTCGGGTAGCACGCTACTCGAGTTTGATTATTCGATTCGAAATTTAAATCGGATATATACAAAGACTCAAATTCGACTCCTTTAATAAACTATTTGAGAATCTGAGTAATTATCAAGTCGAGCCCGAATTACTCGTGAATTGCTCAAGTAAATTGGGGACTGAGGGAGGAGAACTGGGTAGGTGAATATTGAAATATAAAATGCTTCTTTATATTGTATGAAATAGAAAAGTTCATATGTACACATATATTGTTTAATATTAATAATATATCCGAGTTATTCGCGGGCTAAAGAGTTACGTGAATTCAACTTGAAAACTTAAATTAGGCATATAAAAATACTCAAATTTGACTGCTTTAATAATCGATTCGAGTTCGATTCGAGTAACTATAAAGCTGAATTAGTCGTAAATTGCTCAACTCGTGGGCAGCCCACATGACACTAGAAAAATCTGGGACTGAGAGAGGGGAACTGGGGGAGGCGAATATTGAAATATAAAAATGCTGTTTGTATTGTATGAAATAGACAAATTCATTGTATCGAAAAAAAAAAATTAGAAAAGTTAAAAAATGCTTGTAACAATAAATAATCAATATATATTCTACCAAACGTATTTTCAAATTTGTCAGTTTTAAAACTATTTCAAAGAAACTCACACCAAACGTGTTTTCTCATAACGAAAATTTATAACTTAAAAATATATTAATACCACATTTCGGATACTAAAAATAAATGGACGTTATTAATTTTAGAACTCTTCTCTACTAGTCTAATTTCTTCAAAATACTGATTAATCTCAGTTGAAGTTATACGAACTCAGAAAAGACAATACTGCCCTTTGGTGTCCTTATAAAACCCATTTCTAGTCCACAATCTTTCGTAACCTTTCCTTGTTAATCGTACGCAACTTGTGCTTGAGCATATTATTACGCTCGAACTCGATTGGAAGGAGAAGGCAATATTCGAAACCAACTCGGTACGTGCTTATAATTGATTTATTTTTGGGAAAATATTTCCCCAAGTATTAGAAATAGGAAAAAAATAACTTTTTTGCAATTACCATCCACAAAATCATAGATTTTATTTGATTACAGCTAATTTGTCAAAAAAAAACTACCAATAAATTTGGTGGCCTGGGAGTAAAACACCTAGTGTGTTGGACTGGGGGTACAAGGTTGGAATCTTGTTGGGTTACTCGTATCTACATATATATTTTTTAATATTAATAGTAATGAATCCCAGTAACTAGCAAAGTAACCATTCGAGTAACTCGCGACTCAAAACTTATATCAGGTATGAAAAATTAATCAAATTTGAGTCATTTAATAAATGATCTAAGTTTAATTTGAGTAATTGTCAAATCGAACTCAAATCACTCAAAAATTATTGGACTCGTGCCATCCCTGCATCACACTTGAATTTAGTGACGGAGAGGGGAGAACTGGGGGAGGTACCCATTGAATTGAATTGAAATATAAAAATGCTTCTTGGGAAAAGGAAAATTTATAACTTAAAAAAAAATATTAATCCCATATTTCTAATCTAAAACTAGAAATGAATGGACATTATTAATTTTAGGGCAAAAGTTCAATTTGTCCCATATTATTTGGTTCTTATTTCACTTTGACCCTACCATTTTATATAATTCAAATTGTCTCGTATCGTTTCAAATTTCATATTTACTCCTTATATTTTTATATTCGTTCTAATTTATCTAAATCATTTTGTCTTATTTCAATTTATCCCCTATAATTAATATATTTAATTTTAATTAT
>MKEJ01018973.1:0-12180 GCA_001753735.1 Embelia ribes
ACATAGGAGACTCGTAAATGTACAATTGGGATTATGCACTGATGAATTTGCACCTTTTGGACCATACGACAAAGGTTATTCTTCTTGATCAAAATATTGACTCCAATTTTGCTTCTTGGTTCAACGAATACAGAAGTATTTACTTGTTTTAAATAAGTTACCTCATATTTTATACATATCTCCAAATAGTAAGCAGTTTGATTTTATGTTGGATGGGTTCGACAAAATGTAGAGAACAAGTTTATCGAGGATCTCGCCATATTTGGCGATGGTTATATTCCATCGTTAATTAACAACAGATTTTTTATTCCGTCATTAAATTTTTACCGACGAGATTTTTAACGACGGAATTTAATCCGTTGTTAATCCGTAGTTAAATTAAAATAACGACGGGATTGTTCAATATAACGACAGAATTTGATCGTCGTTAAACAACGTTTTCCTTGTAGTGTTGTATTAAAATATAACGCATTCCTTGTGCATTGCACTGAGTAATAGAGAGCATTAGTGCGATGAAAGGTCCGAAGGGCACATGTTCAATAGCAGTTTCCTTCATCATGTAGATTGAACATTGCACCTGTGTATCATTTTCCCAGAACAGGCCAAAACCAATCGGGCAACGAACAAACATGGTTTAAGGAGATAGACACTTTGGCCTAATATGGGATTTACATCCGAATTATTTCAATATAAATTTTCAATCTTATAAATATTCGGGACCGGTTTTTCTAGTGGATTTCAGGTGTCATCAATGTTCCATCATATTGCATGTTAACCAATTTAATATTTATTTTTCTATTATTCTAGTTGTACTTTTAATGTATTTTATTATTTCAGGAAAATAAAATAAAATAAATAATATTATTCAGAGACAATATCAGATAAATAATCAATTTCAACTTTAGTTGTATTTCAAATCTCTATAATTAATCAAAAGGAAAACCTGAACACAATTTATGAATTATTTTTAATGTTTTGAACGAAGGTGAGTTATTGCCCTGTGACAACCTCATCGGACACTTGAAATGTGAACATTGATATGCGAATGATGAGTGACTATTATATTACAGTTTGCGACAATCACAATTTCAATTAACACCTTTACTCGTTTTCAAAAGTATATCATTTTTATGGTTTAAAGAGTATATTAAATTCACTACGTAAAAATACATTAAAGGAATTAATGCGAGTTGATTGCCATTTTATTCAAATTAATTTGGTAAAATACGGTGATTTCTAAAATATTTATATATTTAATGCTCGTTAGTTTGAGTATTTGGATATTGCTAAAAATTTGCTTCCTAATGCTTTTTACCTACTCTATTGAGGACCGGTACGAGTGTAAACATATAGAGCCGCTTATGAACTACTTGCGAGCAACTTGTCATGAACTCGTTCAATAAACGAGTTGGGCTTGAATCTGAATATTAAACTCGTTTGATAAACAAGCCGGTATCAGCTTGGTAAAACTTGGCATTTAGATCTTGAGAATATATGTATTCTAAGATCTTATATATATATTATAATGTGATTGATGCATAAATGGAATCATAGAAACATTAATTGCACAAGCAATTGCATTTCAATAATAATAAGAATCCCTGGGAAAAAAAAATGATACATTTTTTAGTAATCATTTTATCATAAATCGAGCCTGAACTTGAACTCCAACAAACTTGAGCTCCAACTCGAATATTGCTCCTTATATACCAGCCTAGTAAACTAAGCTCGAGCTCTTATAACTTATAGCACTTGTTTAAACTCGGTCTGACTCCACCCTACGCTATTCTACTAGGCTTGTTTATACCCGTATGTTTCATCAACTATCGTATTCTTAGCGCGACATATAGGGGGTGTCATTGTAATTTACCCATTTGTGGTTTGATCCTAGCAGGATCACATCCAAATTAGTAGGCTTCTACTTTGGTGCAAAATGAGGACAGTTCCCACTGCAGCAAACATAGCGCATGCATGAGTTTAGACTACCTTCTTTTTTTTTTTTTTCATTTTCGATATCTTTTTCTGAATTTATATATTTATATATAATTATGGATGTTGCTTAGGTGTATCCTCTTTTTGCGGCCGTTGGAGTAGCCATTGGGATCTGCGGTATGCAATTGATACGCAACATCTCAACTAATCCTGAAGTAAGGTGATATATACACGCATATATATATATATATATATGCACAAACGTAGATCGGAAATGGAAAATTGAACGTCAATGAAAGTTGTAATGTAAGCTGAAGTTTTTTTGTTTTCTTTCTTTTTTTTTTTAAAAACAGGGGCGAAAGCAAAATATAAAAAAATTACATTAGAATATAAGACATATAATAAATTTCCTCCTAATAAATTTTTTCCTTTGTCTAATTGTATATGCATATTTATTGTATGGTCAATCCTGTTTATCAATTTAGAAATGTTTGTGCCACTTGTTTTGAATTCCTTCTATATGAGGAGAACAAATTTATATCAATACGGTTGCTCATAGCAAAATTGAATGGAACTCTTTCATTAGAAAGATCACAAAAGCATAACATGATTGTCCTCAAAGAAAATTAGTCAAAAAGCTATATATTCATGTATATCAAATACACAAATAAGCTGAGCAAACTTATATCAAATACACAAATAAGCTATATATTTCTGATCTCAATCATCGAGGTTCACAGTAAATATGTACTTCATGCTAACTAGTTGTGTTGTAATTTCTGTTTGGAGATTGTATTAGCTAGACAGATGTTGCCGTATACTTCATTATAAAATTTTTGGATTAATGAAATTTTGAACCTTTCAAAAAAAAAAAATACTATGTACATCTAAAAAGCAATACACTGAACAAAAGTTATAAACAAAAATAAAAAATGTCACAAACACGTACTAAAATATCACAATCAAGCTGCAATGACTATAAAACTTAAATGCTTCAAATGTATCTAATAAGTAAAACATACCGAACAAAACTTGCTTCTAGCTTAACTTTATATTTACACTCTATATTAAATTTATATGTATGCGTTTAAGAGTAATAATTAAAGTATCACCTCTTGTGTGGAGACGGAGAACTCGCTCGCCTTCTCCTTCACTTATTGGTGGATGAATATGAAAATTGAAATGATACTTACCCAATTACAAAGGGAAACTTGAATCAAATTCACAAGTCAGATAAAAAAATAACAAATATATCCGAATATAAAAATATATCATGCCTCGTATAATAATCTTTTAGTAAAGCCCTATTAGCAAACCTCCAATCCAAACACTGAATCAATTTTTGTAATGGTATCATGAGTACGCATTTCATATAATAAATATAAAAAATGTACATGATGTGTCGCTATTAAGGCTTTCCCAACATCATTTTATGGCTCTTCTCCGATCTCTTTGATTTTGGGGCATAATCCTTAAGTTAAGGTTAAGTCTGGTCTTTTGTGATTTGTGAAATATATACATGTGCGTGTATATAGGTTATCTAAGAGGGATTAATGATAATCTTTAAATATTTAAATACAATTATGGTTACTATGGAGGATAGGATTGTATTAGAGGTATTCGTTTTGAGTTGTTATGTTCTATTTGTTACAAATGGGATATGTATATATAGATATATATATATGCGCGCGCGCGCACGCACGCACGCGCTCATGGATTGGTTGACCTATTATTCAAGGTTATTTTTGGGATTTGAAAGTGTATGAAATACTTTATGGGGTTCGTATTTTTAATAGAGTATTTAGATTAGATATATATAGTTAGATAGAATATTCCTTAAGTTTTGATATTTTTATTTTATATTGAAATATTCTAACTTGAATTACATTCAAGAATGACTAATACCTTTTGAATATTTTGAAAAAACTAACCACTGCTAATGGCATTAAAATGAACATCAAATTTAAGTTATCTAATGTTTCTATCTGCAATAATGGAATATGTATCTCTACATCTTTTCTTCTTATCAGAAACATGTCCAATATATTATTTTAGGTACTCCATTTTTATGCTTTTCTAATGCCCATTACCACTAAACATTTTGATGTACTTCCATTTAAAGAAAAACAACTGAATTTCTTACAAAAAGAGATTGTCATTTTAAATATTGAACAAAGATTACAACATCTATCCTTACAACAAAAAGTATAAATTTTGAAACAGAATTTCAAACTACGTGATATTCCAAATGTGTTATGGAATATAAAAAAACATATTGTTTCCCTTCCTTATAAAGCAGGATTTTCTGAAAAAAATATTGCTACAAAAGCCAGACCTACACAAATGAAAAAACAATATTTAGAATTATGTAAAAAAGAAATTGAAAATCTTTTACAAAACAATTTAATCAGAAAAAGTTATTCTTCTTAGAGCTGTACAATATTTTATGTAAATAAAAATGCATAAAAATAAAGAGGTATAAAATATCCTATTCCTAATAAAATGGATTTATTAAACAGGCTGCAAGACTGTTATTTTCTCCAACTTTGATATAAAATCAGGATATTGGCAAATCCAGATTAATGAAAAAGATAGATATAAAACTGTTTTTACAGTGCCCTTTAGGTATTATGAATGGAATGTCATGGCTCCATCAGAATTTCAAAATATTATGAATGATATTTTCACTCTACTCTGAATATACATGCATGGATTGGTTGACCTGTTATTCAAGGTTATTTTTGGAATTTAAAAGTGTATGAAACACTGAGTTCGTATTTTTAATAGAGTAGTTAGATTAAATATATATAGTTAGACAGATAATTCCTTAAATTTTGATATTTTTATTTTAAATTATTTAAAATTTGTTTTTATGATAACTATCCATCTAAATCTTTTATATTTTTATTTTAACTTGCTTAAGTTTTGTTTTTGTGATAATTATTAATCTAAATTTTTAAAGATGAAATATTATCTATTAACAAAAAATATGCAAGTTAAAATTAATTTACAATTTTATATATGATACTTTTGTTATAATGAAATAAAATGAGGGGCAAAATTGGAATAAAAATGTATGAAACATTTCATTAAGTTTGTACTTTTTCTATTCAAAGACTTTTTTCGTTTCCCAATTCTTTGGAAGTTGTAGAAAAAAGATTACAAAAAGGAATGGATAGTTGTTTGGTTTCCCTTTTTATTTAAAAATAAAAATATATTTTTAATGCATTAAAAAAAGAATAAAAATTAAAAATATATGTTTATTGTAGTAAAAAAAAGGTATATTTGTTTATACTTTTGAGACATAAAAGTATACTTTTGCACAAGTATAAATTTTGATAGTTTTTCCATAAACACTGTTATCAATTACTTTTCACAATTCCAAATATAAAAAAATATATCTTTTTCAATTTTTACCAATCATACTGTAACAATTAAAAATTTTACTAAAAAATATATTTGTACATCTATACCAAAAAAAATGTACTTTTTACTTATACGATTGAACCAAACAAGTCCCATTTGTAACACAAAATTGTTGTTATGAATTGAAAGCTAGATACAAAAATCAACTGTGGCACATAATGGTGAAGGGACAGAGAATAGGACATGTTTGTTTGTAATTTTTTTTTTACTTTTGTTTTTTATTTGTGAGGGTGTGTAAGGTTTTTGCTTCTTCTTGTTGGCTTACATGTGCGTAGAATCACATGTTTTAGGGGTAAAGAATGATTAATTTAATTGTTTATATGAGAACTTAAATGAAGAGAAAATAATTTTCAGTACTGGGGAAATATCATTTGCTGCCCTTGAGGTTTGGTCTTTTGACAACCGGCACCCTCTAATTTTAGTCTCAATCAATCAAGTCCCTAAGTTTCAATAGACTGTTAGTCATGCACACTCGCATCGATAAGATTTTTTGTTAAAATTTAGGCGTGTGCTCGTGAATGGAAACCGATAATCCCGGCCACGAGAGTCAACGCCTTTCTCTGTCTATAGTCTCCTTATTTATGTGACACGATCGTAACTTACTACACTTACAGTCTCTTTTTCATTTTTTTGGCTTTCTAAAAAATAAAAGGGTGAATAAGGAAAAAAGGGCTGCGGGAGTGCTTGATAACTATGCCGAAGGAGTAAAGTATTCCCAACACTCTGTCAGGAAGTTCGTGAGCAATCGGGCTCCCGAGATCATGCCCAAGATCAACGACTTCTTTTCCAAGCCGCAGTGAAGATTGTACTCTATATCTATATGTTGAAATTATGCAACTCCTTGAATGTTACGGCTTTTGAAGCCATTGTTGTTATATGTACATATCGTTATGCTTGAAATTGTTGAATAAGGGTGAAGATCTTGAGATAAATGTTGATGAGAAACATCGTTGTATGCTAAAAAACGTGCACATAATATTGTCGTGTTGTGTTTGTAGTTGAATAAATTTCTTCGCTTCCATTTTATGAATTCTCAGAGCAAACGCAGAGTATGAGTAATTTTTTTTCACCCAAACTTATGGAGATTAAATTCATAATTATAGTACATGGATTGCTGTATGTAGTGTGATTAACCTCAAATTGTATATTAAGAGTGCTTTTTCTTCATTTTTTAAAAATTGAAAATCAGTTTTCTAGCTATACTTGTGAGCCCCATTTCCTCAAAAAGAGGTACAAGTTAAATTACACTTAATTTCATGTTTTTTTATATGCTCCATTTGACCTAGAAAGAACATGATGAAACCCAACTATGTTCATCAGAAACTCAAAGTAGAGGGGGGTGGGTAAACCAAAGATGAATGGTTGCTTTTTTTCAAGTCTATTATTATAGGACGTGTGATGGAATTGCTGTGAAAATGAGACGTATTACGGTAGCAGTATGAAATGAATGATACTTTGGAATGAATTGCCAATGGGATATTGGGAAGGCATATGGTATGAATGTTGCGGAGTTTGGGTTAATTGCAACTTGAATCATAAATCAATACGAAAGTGTGCTCGTGTGCAGATAAAGAAAGCAGTTTGGTTGAGTTGCAACGTGAACATTCAATCGACATGTATGTACGCATGAATAAAGCAGCGTGTTGAAGTTGCAACTTCAACCATAAATCGACGCATATGTATGTGCATGTAATAGAAATATCATAAAATGCAACCATGGCGGAAATAGAAGGTATAGAGTTTCATACCGAAATAATCATAACTAACAAGGCAAAGAAACCTGAGACAAATTTTGGGTTTGCCACAAGTAAATCTGTAAACCATAAGAGTATTTTAGTCAAAATGCTAAAACTGCACTTAAAGATAATCCTGCCAAAATGTTATCGACTATCGCGTGTCACACGATGTTGCATGGAGACGATACTTGGCATAATTCATGTTAAAAGTCATTGAAACGAAGATATTCGTGTTACTGTTAGATCATCTCAAACAACACTTTTCAAGTTGAATAATTTTGTTACTAGTATATTTTATCAACAGAACCTATACTTTTCCGTGAGGAAATTTCCACTTGGGAATTATAAAAAATTCCCCATCAATTACGTCTAACACAACTTAAAAAGAGTCATTCAACTTTAAAAGCCAAAATTTCCCCCAAAATAATCTATAAATAGGGCCAACCATGGTAAGCAAATCATCAAAACACAGTTTCTTTTTTCAAAATCAAATTATGGCACCTAAAAGCTTTTATCTTTGCTTATGCATTTTCTTGTTTCTCTCATTTCTATCCCTCCTAACCCACGCAAATTCTCATAATCTGAAAGCCCCGAAGCCCTCACCCTTTGAGTTCATCAATCATTTGAAAGGTTGCCATAGGGGCAACGTTGTCAGTGGCTTGCGTGATCTCAAAACATACCTCGAGACATTCGGTTATCTCCATTCCAAGCAAATCAATAATCAAACCCATGCTCACGACGACAATTTCGATGATGAACTTGAGTCTGCAATCAAAATATACCAACTCAATTATCATATTACCCCCACGGGGTTCCTGGATTCACAGACTGTGAACAGAATGACCATGCCACGATGCGGTGTGCCTGACATTATCAACGGTACAAATTACATGCATGTAGGAAGAAGTATGGACCACCATGGTCATGGACACGTTACCTCTCGTTATTCACTTTTCCCGAATAATAAAAAATGGCCGGCCTCTCAGACTCACCTCACATACGCCTTTCCACTAAGCACAGACCCCAAAATTGTGAAAGCTGTGGCTAATGCCTTCAACAATTGGGCTAGCAAAACACATTTCACCTTCTCTCAGGGTCAAGCCTATGATACCGCTGATATAAAAGTGAGTTTTCACAGGGGTGATCATGGTGATGGAGCCCTGTTCGACGGGCCGGGTGGGATCATGGCTCATGCGTTTGCCCCCACCAACGGGAGGTTTCACTATGATGCTGATGAGAGGTGGGACGTGGCCCCAGTCCAGGACGCGTATGATCTTGAGACTGTGGCATTGCATGAGATTGGGCACCTTTTAGGGTTGGGGCATACCTCTGTTGCAGATGCAATAATGTTTTCTTCAATATCCCCCGGGGTCATTAAAGGTTTGCACGTAGATGATATACAAGGAATCAGGGCCTTGTACAACGTCTAAGTTGACAACGAACTTTGAAGTAATTTTATATTTTTCGTTCAATAACATGCATGTTGATTAATCAATGCAGTTTTCTGAAACAAGTGACACTGCATATAATTTTAAATGCTGTTCTATGTTAAGTGAATTGAACTTTCTTTTCAACTTTTTGTTATGGTTAATTGCAACAGAAACTTAGAATACTTTCTTTCTTTTAGATGGTTTATATTATATTTAGAAACAAAGCGTATTAAAGAGCACGTATTGTTCAGAAAACAATACTACTCGAAGGCAAATAATTAAATTCCAAAACTAATCAAATAAAGTGAATAAATTTTCATAACATAATACTTATAGACTTCTGAGTGCATAACTATGGCTTCCATCATAAATGGAGCACTCTCTCGTTCTCAGTTTTTTTTCTTTTTTGTTCTCTAGGGCATTTGCTTGTTTCTGTTGCATACCAATAAATTGAAGGATTTCAAATTTAGATTCTGTCAAGACCATTTACTAGTTGTTTATCTTGCGTTCGATTTTAAGCATTTTTATTTTGAACTTTACAAAAGTTAGCACATGACTTGGTCAATCTAATTATTTAAGCATTTTTATTTTGAATTTTACAAAAGTTAGCACATGACAAGGTCAATCTAATTACCTCGCCTACGCATTCCCATCGACCTACTAACTTTCAATTCGTGGAAACTGTTGGAAAAGCCTTCCATGAATGGGCAAAAGTAGCATACTTTGCAATATGAAGCGCATGATACCGGGGTCGGTTTGGTTGCAGCTTTGAAGTAAATAAGCAAGCTTATTTTTTACTGAGAAAAAAGATGGTTACATCCAACTTAAAACGTCTAGCTTATTTAGATTAAAATAACAAATAAGTTCAGCTCATAAGCTAAACAGTCAAACGTTGTCCAACTTCTAAACAAAAAAAACTGAGAAGCTAGATCTTATAAGCTGCAACCAAACAAGTCATGAGAATGAATTGCAAATTGGATACTGGGAATGCAGATAGTGCGAACGACACATTTTAGTTGAGTTGCAACTTGAAAATAACCGTAAAAATAGACACGTATATGTGTGGATACAATAACAATACCATATATCACAAATCATGGCGAAAATAGGAGGTTCATACATTCATACCAAAACAATCATAACTAATAGGAATATGGAAAACCCTTGGGAAGTTCAATTATTCTGCTAGTATGTAACCCAAACGGTCCTATAGTCAAAGTGCTAAAAGCCTAAATCTTATTGAAAATCGATTATTCTGCTAGTACGTGGCGATGACACTTAATATAATTCATGTTATAAGTAGTTGGGAAACAAGATATCCGATTCTCGAAAAAAGCTATTTCTGCAATAAAAGCCGCAACAACAATAAAAGGCACCATATGCTAAAAACAACAAATGAAAACAAGGTTTAAGCAACCAAACTATACCCAGCAATCCATGTCTTTGTCCGGCTACAAATAAACAATATGATAAAAAAAATCCCTGAAAATTACCTAACAGATTAATGAGGTCCATGTCCATTCACAGCCGATTCGGTCACCACGGTGATCCCCTTCTCTTCTCCCACACTCGCTAAGTCATCATCAGAGTCCAGAGTGAAATTCGAATGCCCGTCCAATTGCTGCATCTCCGCCCCAATTGGCTTATACCCCGTGCCAAACTCTCCCCCAATTCCACTCTTTCGACAAAAGATAGAGTAAACCCCGACCACAGACACCACAAGAAGCGCCAGCTGGCAGTTGAACTGAAGCGTTGCAATAGCTCTCCCCCGGTGATACTCCGGGTGCCCCTTACACTTGATTGTATAATTTCCCCTGCTTTTCTCGTGTAACAAGCACCCGTGAGCCATCACATTCGAATAGAAAGAAAAACCCATTTGAATTAACCAACTCCCCTGCGAAATCAGCCCGATTCCTCGCCCTAGCCTCGTGTATCTCGATCCGGGTGTTTTCAATTCGAGAATTGTCGAGAAAACGCAAACCCCAATCGGGAGAAGCAACAGATCGAAGTACCGATTTTCAATCCCATCCGGGTCTTTCCTCTGGAGGTAGAAGAACAGAAATTCTTCGACGAAAGCAAAGAGAGAGATCAAATTGAGGAGAGAAGATGGGATAAAGATCGAATTTGTGAGATGGGTAATTAATCCAAGAGCAGAGTAGAGCAAAAACAGCGATGAAATTGAGATTATTTCTAATTGGAGGACTAATCCGGTGCTATCATCGGAATTTAGAGAGTCGGAGAGAGAGATTAGGGAGTTCAGGATGAAGGACAGAGAGAGGAGAGAGATTGAGAAGAAGGTTATTGATGAAGACGGCGCCGTTTTGGAGCTCTGTTTTGGGGTTTGGATTGAGGAGATGAGGGATTCCCACGCGCCGATGAGGATGACGGCGCCGCCGGCGAGGGTATATGTGAAAAGCCCCATCTGGGTCATCGGTGAATCTCTCTCTCTCTCTCGTTCTCTCTCTCTCTCGCTAGAATGGGGATTACGGAGAAAACAGAGTATTGTGAAAATGATCCATGGGATCTATTGAAATTTTTTGGCGATAATTCTTAATTTGGGAAAGTCAGAGAGGGTGGCTTTGAAGTTGCAGAGTAATTACATTTTACTCCCCTGTGTTATGAGATTATTACAGTCCAACCTTGCTTGCGTGCAGGGGCGTAAACGAGCTAAGCCAAGCCATGTTTGTCCATATTCAAAGCTCATTCATCTAATTCTTCATTAACGGCTAATACTGTCTCTTCTAATTCTTGTTTTCGTTCCCGTTTCCGTTCTCGCAAGTCTTTGTTCTACAGGGGTGATGCTCTTCCGTTCCCTCTCCTGCACCACGTGATTAAGATTCAAAGCTAGACTCTTTCGATAGACAAGGTGCTCCATTGCGGCTTTATTGATAGAAGAGTAGCTCTTTAACACTTATAATGGTTTACACCCGTATTTGATTAGCTGACTCGTTATTTCTCTGATTACACTGAGGAACAAGTTGCACATGACTATGCAAAAATAAGGAAAGAAAGACAAGCCAGAAAAAAAGGGGACAATATATAAATTGATCTTTCTGAAATAAGTTTTATATGTATGTACTAGATTGTAATTTCGTACTAGCCATGAATTATTATTCAATTATTTCATTATATAATATTAAAATTTTTATTATTTATTTATTTATATATGTTTAAACGAAGTATATATGATATTTTGGTGACCATGTACCATTAAATTTTTTAGTTGATTATTTTCATAATAATAACCATTTTTTATTTACATATTAAATATTTGAATCAATTGCAAAATGAAACCTCAATCCATTGAAATGTCTTTAAAGAACATATGTTATTGTAAGAAATTTATATGGTATTTAAAGGAAATTTTAATGACATTAATGAATATAATGAAATAAAATATTATTATAAATAATATTTTAGATTATTTTCCTAAACTGCAAAACCCACTCTGTTTGCATTGAACAATATTGGTATTATTATTAAATCAATTAATTATAAAGATGATTTTTTTTTTTTACACATGGTAATATTTCGGAGAGCCATTTGACGGAATTCTATATGGAGACTTCGCTTTTTAATTTATTATATATGATATAATGTATATGATGCATGTAAATTATTTTGTTTGCATAAGTAATTAAAAATTTGTGAAATCT
>MKEJ01018976.1:0-43478 GCA_001753735.1 Embelia ribes
ACTTCTGTTAAATATTAACCCGCCGATATAAACGGCGTGTTCAATAAAAACGCCTTTACCAATGGCGATTTTAAAAACCAGGTTGGGTTTGGTAAATATTTAGAAAACAAACTGGGTTTAGTAAAATGTTTTAAAAATAGGCTTATTTTGGTATTTTTCTCCATGCATATCATAATACAGTATATATACAAGATTAACGAGACTGATTCATTTTTTTTTATATATAATGACTTCTATATATGTATAATTTTTCTCTTTACATGAGACATATCAGAAATTTTTCTAACTGCACTCGGAAAATAAGGTTGCTTGGTTACTTTCTTTACGATCTTAATACTATTTCTCATAGTAAATACTTAAATTATTGCGTTTTAAATCCAACATACAATTGAAAAATATATTTCGAACTTGATATGGAAATAACTAAAACCCGTGAACTTTTCAAGTTTTTATAGCCGTTTTCCCATTTCATAATTCGGAAAAATAATTTTACATAGGAAAATAATATATATATATATATAAATAGATATAAAACATAAAAGATCATATGCGATGGAGAACTTTGGAATGCATTTCTAAATAACAAATCATATCTAATATAGTGCAAGTGTGTAGCACATCGTTTTTTTGCTCGGCCGTATTTTTCTTTTTATCCCGCGCTTTTGAAAACCAAGAATTAATTAATTATGTTTTTTCAAAAAATTTCTTATGTTACTTCAACTAAATGATCAACCACTTCCCACATTAATTAACTTTTGAATATTATAAAGAACGTTTATTTTGTAAAATAGAATTACTTTGCTCTACAACTATGGCTATTTAATAGCTTTCTTAATTCTTTTACATTTACATTAAACAACAAATAAAAAGAATGGATACACTATATTATTATTATTATTATTATTATTATTATTATTATTATTACGATCTTTGCAATAACATATCTTTTCTTATTGTATCTTCCTAATAAAGTCAAAACTTGTTCTATTCAAATCTTCTCTTCACGTTTATCAATTTTTTGTTTCCTTCTCCTACCCCTTTCCATTTTATAAAATGGAAAATTAATGGTGTATTTGGCGCATAAATTTTTTGAAAAAAAATATGATGAACAAAAATTGTATTTGAATTTGTATTTTTTTGTGAAGCAATTTTTTTTTCCATTATATTTTTTCTTAAAATTTTTTACTCCAAACAGAACGTAAAATTTGCTATCGCCTTAATTGTCAAAAAAGTAATTAAAGAGAGTTGGTTGTAGGAGGATCTTTATTGGTTTGGGATTACTTGTTGATGGATTGTATTAGACTTATTCAAAGATTAGGTAACAAGTCATTTGGAAATATTAAAACCATATCAATTAGGAGATTGATTACCAATCGCACCCTAAACTAGCCAATGAGGAATCTAGCATGAATATTAGGGATGGTGTAGTTTTACCAATATTTTCTCATTTCTGATAGCAAAAAATATAAAAATAATAAATATTAAGATTTTAAAATAATTAATTTAATTATTGCCCTTTAGCAGTGAATATAGTAGTTTTGCTTTCTATCCTATTTCGCAATTATTAAACTTCGTCTAAAATTAATTATAATTTATTAGTGCGCTATATCTGTTTTAATTCAATTTAGAATGCAATCGGGTATTTGTCAAGCACTATAACTACTTCTAGACAATTTCATTAAATAATATTATAATTCATAATTAATATATTCCCGGTCAAATNNAAATAATAATAATCAAATAAGACAACAAGTAGAAAAACTCACAAAAATTTTATTTATCTGCAAAACAGAAGGCAAATTCCTAAGGGTTGTTACAAGTTTCATAAATAGAGAGCTTCTCCGAAAGTGTGGAAGAGAATAATAAAAAAAATGAAAAGAAAATGATAAAGAATGAAAGAGGCTAGGGTTTTTTATGCCTCTCACAGATGCTAGGTCTAATAAGGACGATTAGATTAGTTTTTATATCTTATTTTGGAATAAAATAATATAAATAAGTGGCCTTGAAGCTATCATGTGCAAATCACATGTTTATTACTACCTTGTTCGACTGGTCAAAGTGAGGTTCGGCTGGTCGAAATTTTTTTGACTTTGCTTCTTATTTTTTTCGACAATTTATTTAATATTCGGCCTTTAAACACTTATCAAACCATTTTGCAATGTCTTTAATCGTTTCAATTGAATTACTAAAAGTCTCAGAAATATCCGATTTGTCAAATTCACTCAGTTTCGGGTTCAAAATTGCACAATTCTTCATTTTTCACCTATAATGCACAATAAATCAAGTAATATCAAAATAGCCCCAATATTATGATATAATTGCACATTACTACTATAAATGCACAGTTTCAAATATGTAACTTTTATAACTCAATTGATTTCCTTTGTATTTTGATTCTATCGTTTTGTAATATTGACCATATAAACTCTTGTAATTGGTTTGGAAAATATATTAAAAACTATAATTTTGTCTATTCTTAATGTATTATAAGACAAGGGGAAAGAAGGATTAGGAAGATCTTAGTTTATTAATGTAGTGCAAGAATATTAAAGATATGCATGCATATGTTTGTTATGTATATGTTTACTAAACTGGATTTTTGGTAAGTTTTGTGCTTGGATTGTTGAACAATTAGAAGTATAGCAGGACGGAGAAGGAGGGTCGGGAACGGGAAGATCTTAGTTGATTCGTGCAGTGCGGGAAAATTATGAAAATGCAAGGAGTTCTAAGAAACCATTATCAATTAATAGTTATGCGACAAATCGAGAAAAAGGAATCCAAAAGATAAGCCAAAATTAATCGGTTGTGTGCTTATGATTTGCGCAATTGTTAACTTTTAGTTGATCTATTAGACTCTGGGTATCCTTTTCTACAAGTTCCTTTATCTGGAACGATCACGCATAAATAAATTTCCGTACTTACTAGGGATGCAATTGAGGTTGCGGTTCAGCTTGGAAACTCTTGCCTAGCGACAAGCGACATGAAAAGGCTACATGGAAAGCTAGATTCGCATGCTTATACATATAAGTATGTAATAAATGGATTACTCTTTTTTTCCTATTTCAACATTGCTACCTAAGGTTTACATTTCTGAAATTTCTAACATTCGAAAGTCTCAACTATTTGTAGTGTTACAAGTCTATCTATCTATCTATCTATCAATCTCCAGATGCGGAGTTTAGGAACACGGGACCTGAAAGGTTAAAAAAGCCTAACCAAAGACTTGGAATGGTTCAAAGAGCAAGGCTACACCATTCCCGAGCCATCATCTCCCGGTGTTACCTATGCTAAAACATCTCGAGGAACCATCAACAAAGGATCCTCAAGCCTTCATTTGAATTTCGGAAATTGAAAATCGAAAATCTTGAGAGTATATATTTTTAAAGTGATTTTGGGTTGGGTTTGCCAAACACATTTCCTGCAGTATTTTGAGTCCAGAATAGCATACCCAGACACCAGTTTTCGAAACCATAATTGTAGAAAATGAACTTTTGGACACGAATTGTCTTCATTCTCGCGACTGGTTCGGACTGAAGACAGTAACTCTTGAGGACACGATTTACGTTTTCATGACTAAATCAAAATATTCCCCTATAATAGTATTCAAATCCACAACTCAAGAACATTACCGCTTAAAGGTGATTGATGTTTCTAACGTAATTTATTTTGGGAATTTTAAAAACGGAGTTGGACAGAAGAACCATTGTTTAGAAGAAACGGAGAAGTCATTCAACTACGTGAGTGAAATCCTCCGTTTAATACTCTCGTGGTCTCCTTTTACCGCTGCTGTTATATAATTACACAATCTTAACCATTTGTCGTTAATTTCGGCTATATTAATAATGTAGTTTCGCGTGCTTTAAACTTTCGATAAATAGTGGAACCTTGGGAAATGCTCTGAGGTATGAATTTATGCAAAGTTAAAGAAGTTAATGTGTTTAAGAACTATCCCTATTTTTCAATCATACATCTCCGATGATATCGTATGACTTATCACCAAAGAATCTGAGTCTCGTTTTGACACATATATATTTTAAACAGTGTTATGGTACATATATATCAAACCGAAAACTCTAATATTAGCAGATTGCACATCCTTGCTTTCACAGAGAAAGCCAAGTGATGATACATACAAGAAATCTGCATATAGGCTTTAAATAAAATCAGAAAACAAGCATTTTTAAAGAGTAGAAACATGAAATCCTCGAAAGCTATAAGTCTCTCTACGAATCGGAGTTGCTCATAAATCCACCAACAAAGCCAGCTCCATTGCAATTCCCACACAAAATATCCTTTTTACCTCTGCACAGAAATATACATATAGTTCACACACGCAATTAAAAAAAAAAGAGTTGGGAGGGATGGTGAGAGGATGATAAAATTACCGGCAAAGCCAACACAAGCCACCGGCTTTGAACCGTCCATTGAAATGATCCACAGAGTTTACCCCATCGCCTTTGCATTGTGAACACACTACAGCACCTGATAGTCACAGATATAATAAGCTATACTTACGACACCGAATGCAACACAAGCTAGTAGTTTAGAGATAAGAAAAACTAGAGTTGTAGCTAATATCTAGAGTCTAATCTGTTATTGTTATTTCTAGTAGTATTATCATTCCATTTTTTTCCGCATTTTGAATGTATTGACAAGGACTAAGTATTGAACTATACATAAGCTTGAGGTTGAATCGGAAGGTTGTAAGTTGTAACCCTGTAACCCACTCAATTCATATGCCGAACTGATTACAAACTAATTTACTAGCAAGCACTATTACTTAACTCTTCCAAATTTTGCACTAAGGACACGAATCTGTGACATTTTTTGTGTTTTTTTTTTTCTTTTTTGTATTTCGAGAAACATGAATATATTAGTTGTTTCCTACAATAAAATTACAAACTTACCGTTTCCTTCGCAATCAGGGCACACAATGCTGTTTGATTTCATGTTTTGGATGTTATTCCTAGTAGCCTGCTGAAAAAAGACGCATATTTAAAGCCTATAAATCAACATAAGAGTAAAACAATGAAGGAAAAAACTCAATGCCTCCAAAATAAAAACAAGTGTTATCAATCCTAAAATTAAGTTTACTGTATTTTTAAATTACGCCTTGCTTAGGCAATACCGGTAGTAATTTGCGGCCAGAACTTAGAAAACATCTTTCAGGAATGTAGGCTTAAAAGCTAGAAGATTTACAAAATCATAGAATTTACTAAGCTAGTAAGAAGATAGCTTTCAATCTATAAACCAGACCCAAAAAAGAACTTAAGACGATTCTGCATCGTAATGTGTATTGAACCAAACTTGGAACTAATCGTTAAAAAATTTTCAACAACATCAAGTGTTTATTGCCTCGGAAAATTAACCCCTTTGTCTACTCAGGCAATAAACACTTGATATTGTTGAAAGTAAAGCATATTTCAAAAAAAAACTATGCCTAATTTTCAGTAGCATAGGCACCTAAAGCTGCAATATTTAAAGTTTAACAAACTCTGCCTAATAAATTAAAATAAGCAGTGGTGAACACAAGAAAAGCTTACCCTAACCACAAATGATTGAAAACTAGTTGTGTTAGAATTCCGAGTCGAATCGCCGATCCACAGAACCTCACGGGCAGTTGAATTGGGATTAACAAGCCCTGTTAATGCTATAACAAGAGAAACTCAATATCAAAAGAAAAAAGATTGTATTTTTACACAAACAAAAAGTATATCACTAGGAAACACCAATTTGATATGAGCAATGATATGCGTTACAAAATAATATAAACTCTACAACTTAATACAGGATTAATGCACAGAATCTAAGAGCATTCACTCCAGCCTTTCTCTTAAATTTCTAAATCTCATTTTCTAGAATCACATTTCTATTACAAAATAAAAATTAATCATTTTCAGACTTTCTAAAATTAACTCTCAACACAATTAATTTGATAATATATAAATAAATGTATATATATATATATATATAATAATATATTGGTGTGTGTTTTATATATTAGCGGAAAAAAGAAAAATCTTTAACAAAAAAAAGGATGAATAGTGTAACATTATGTTTCAAGAAAATTTTCTTGAAAATAAGGAGTTTGTACAGTTTTGTAATAGAATCGTTTTCCTTCCAAACAATGTGCATTAAAAATAGTTAGTGAGAGGAATTGGTAAGAGTACAATGTGGTCTTGAAAGTGGCTTCACAGAAGTGAGAGGAATGAAACAGAGGGAGTTTGCCATTTCCTTCCTGAAAGATGAATTCCAGACGAGAGAGAGAGAGAGAGAGAGAGAGAGGCTTGAGCTTCTTGTTGGTAACAACGAAGGGGAACTGAAGCTAACAAAGGTAGGAGTCTGTTTGGAATTTACGAAAATGTCCTTGTTCAGATATTTTCCTTGTTCTGCCCAAGGGAAACTTTTCTCCCCCTCGTAGGTTTATAAACTTTGTTTTTTCCTATGGTTTGCCAAATAAAATTGAGTTGATAAGCATGGACGAGGGCTTCAAGGGTTCGTTATTTCACTTTTTAAAATAAGTCTCTACATTCCTTCGGGGTTCCTTTCACGGTCTCATCAACGAAACGAGACTAATTAGAAGCATTCTAGTCTAGAGTTGATATCACCAACTGCATGCGCGCAATTCTCTGTATAGTTAAATTGACTGTAAATTAGATTTGACGGTTTTAATATAGAATACTGCTTTATGTTCCAACCGTCAGATCTAAAATTAAGACCAATCCAACCCCATAAAAAAGTAGGAACATGGGTCTCCCAACCATGTTTTTGCTACCTCGTATCTACCATTTGCACTGATAAAATTCTCATTGGCGTATCCACTTAATGATCATATAATCTAGGTAGAATTTGTCGCATCATAACCATTCATCATTTACATGCGCACTTCAACACAATTGTCTTTCATTATATTTACTTAATTCCACGCCGATAAGATCACCAAATCGCGTTGGTTCCAAAAAAGGGATCTCAAAACATATTTACTATCAATTTCCAAAAAGGAACAAGAAAAGAATAATGAATGTTGTTATCCATAGCATACATACATACACTCACACACACAAAAAATAAATTTAAGGCAAAATAATCCCCCCACAACGAAGATAGTATACCACATCAGTCACTTCATCGTTCACAAGACTGTGCTAAGCAACTTTCAAGTCGGAGCATTCGTGTAAAGTTGCACCGTTGGAGACCATTATCATCATCTCCACTCTAATAAGAAAAACAAAATCTTCCTTTTCTGTTCCCCACATAAGCATGAAGAGTTTGGTCAATTTGTTGTTAGCGGGAGCTAACAAAACTCAATTTAAATACCGACTTTCTGATAGGTACACATACGCAAAATCTAATTGATACACGATGTTTTCATCCAAATTTTTTTTGTGTTGGCAGGTCAGAAAGTGAGTTTAAAGAGCGATCAAAAGGGAGAGTCGCCAGTTTTTACTTGGTGCAGTGTGCATCTGTACCGTGCTGGGTGCAATCATGGTAACCAACAGTACGTAAAAAGTCACGTATCTCTTTCGCACTCCTATTGCTGGCTTGTAACAGTTTCTCGTCTTCTTCATAAATGATATATGGGGCTTCACCTTTCTTCCTCGATAATAGCTTCGAGGCTCCCTTTAATACATGATATTCCCATCCCTGAACATCTATTTTCAGAAGCAGCACAGGATCAGACTCTTTGATCACTTCATCAAGAGGAATCGTTCTCACTTGAAGTTCAATTTCCTCGTTTGATTTGAAAGCCATTTTTGCACCCACAGCTGAAACTGCACTGTTATCAAGCCGACCTACCAACTGGTGATCATACCAAAAAGAGAAACATGAACAGATCAGGAAAGCCATCAGTACGAAGAAAAGGAAACTGGAAATGTCATAGAATCTATAGTAGCAACAAGTGACATAAATTGCTTAAATATTGGAATGTTAACAGGCAGGACATCATTTCTCGCTGAAATTACTTATGCGAGATAAATTTAAGATAGATTCACAAGATAATTAGTCACAATCCACAGGTATAAACATGACAAGTTGAAAGTGCAGAAATGTGAGAAAAATATTCTCCCTTCAAATTCAATTAAGAAGAAGTAATAGACAGGATGCTGTACCAACTTTAAACAAACAATTGTCCCTTTCCTTCATCAGTAATAATCAATCCTTAATAACTCAGCTACCAAATCCAGATTCATCTACATTAGTTGCACAGCCATGGTCTCATGCACAATTCCACCAAGCAGTATAACAATAAGGTCTTTGTTATGAGCGATAAAAACGCCTTGCACAATTTTGAGTCATTTTAACTTATGCAGATGCAGTCCTAACATTAAATCTTTCCATCCAAAGGCCCTCACTTCCGGTATCACTGCCCCCACCTTAATACCTTTTTCAAGACAACATTCACTTTGTCAACATGATAATTCATTCCTCATCTATAACTCTAAGCAAATTGCAGGTTGGATAACTTAAGGTTCCATTGAGAATATGAGAATTTGAAATCAACAGGATTAGGGATAGTGCAATGTCGACTTTGTATGTTACTTGTGGTCAAGGTTTTAAATAACGGTGGGGCCTATTGTATGGTAACCATGGCGGTATAATGGTTTCGGACAGTAATGGCTATAGCGTAACAATAGCAGAAATTGCAGCCACGAATTTTTTTCATCTTTACAATTTTATCTTTTTTTGCGTAACAGCAACGGTGGTGATGTAGGCCAAAACCGTTACGTAACGGCATTACGTAACAGTAACGGATGATATTTAAAACCTTGGTTGTGGTACAAAAGGCTGACATTATATACTTACGAACAACTAAAGTAAGCCCTATGTGTTGCCTAAAAATCAAATCCCTCCATGGATTTATAGGTTCATATAATTTTGACCACAAAATGTGTACTTATAGAATCTTCGTAATTATCAATCTTAAACGATCCCATCCAAATACAACATGAATGCAAGCACAGAGCATAAAATTGTCTCATGCAAAGGCTACCCCAAAAACAGAACTTCGATTCCTAGTCCCCAGTTTGAAACCATTCCAGTAATACACTGAACTTGTCAACACTAAATTTTCACCATATACGGTAGGTAAATAGCAGACTAGGAATTCTTTGGTTCTGTTCGGGTAGTTCTAGAGTTCAAATATCATTAGATCAGTTGTGCAACAAAAGGTGTAAAATCATACACTTGAATTAACTAGAATACAACAATAATTTGTACTCTATATTGTCTCTTGCAACTCAAATCATACCATAAATTTATTTACTACCAATATGGTCGTTTGATCATGCACACAGTTTTAGGCAAGTGAACTATTTTTTTCTTACCCTTTTCCTTGTAATTATGAGGGGCAAAATTTCTTATTCCTAGCAAATAAGAGGGGCAATATTGGTTATTTTCTTTGAGTGTCCAATTTTACATCTCAAAATGGAGAGTAACCCAATTATTTGTAGGCAGGAGTATTTAATAGAATCAAGACCAAAAAACGTTTTTGTCTAGCATTACTCAATAATCAATCCATCAATACACAAAATAACAGCAAGAGCATATTATAACATTCACTTAAAAAAGGGCCTACCAAAAATTTGAACCAAATACCTTGTGAAAGGTAATGTTCCCTTTCCGATCCGAAGCAGCAGCCTCAAAGACTGTCACCAACTCCCTGACCCGGTTAAAATAAACTCCCTCGCAAATCCTCTGCAGATTCTCCAAAACGGGCTCGAACGCCAAAACCCGAACCCCCATCACCGCAGCCGCAAAGCTCGCCATGCCCACATTGGCCCCAACATCCACAAAGATCCCATCTTTACCCTTACCCCTCAACTCCCCTACCAAATCCTGCACCGTCTTTGATATATCAGGTCTCCTAAATAACTTCCCCTTCAGAACCCGGACAATATTTTTGTGGGGCTTTTCGGGCAGGGTCCCAAAATCCGAGAGCGAAAAGAGAAATGGGTGTTCGAGGCCTTCTACTAAATTGGCTATCACTGGGTTAGCCTGTGGAGAGGAGTAACAATCAAATGGGGGAATTGGGTAGGTAAAAGTTAGGGTTTTGATGAAATTAGGGTCAGGGTTAGGGTTTGAGGGGTGTGGATAGAGGAGGAAGAAGGTGAGAAGGAGAAGAGAGATTGAGAGGAAAAGGAAGAGGGGTTTTGCAGAGAGGAGTTTTGTGGAGCGATCTCGCTTCCAGGCGTTGGCCATAGAGATTGGGAGAGAGATACAGAGAGAGGGAGCGAGATGGGGGAATTTTCCGGGAAAGTTTTGAAGATTGGATCTTGAGATTTGCTTACAGTAGCGAGTCAGTTGAGTGACGATAGTATCAAGTTTTTCAAACGAAAAAATTATTGTTTGTAATTTTTTTATTGAAAAATAAATTTTTCCTACCAAATGATAAGAAAATATACCAACACATTCCAGAATTTTATAAAATTTTTATATGCAATAAATTAATCGAACAGAAAACTTGTTTAAAAAGTACCAGTATTTTCAACATATATTATGTGAGAGAAATGATTTTGTATAAATTTTTATAAATTTAATGATAAAGACTTGTGAATCTCTAACTACCCTAGCAATTTTTTTCTCTTCGTTTGTTTATTTGTATTACTACCTCCATCTTTAAAAATAGGCTCCGTCTGATTTTTGCTAGATTAAAAAAATTCAATTAATACAGAAAAATAAATTAATTTACTGCTAATTTTTTAAAAATAATCTTATTAAATATAATAGTTTTTTTTTGAGAATATGAAAATATGATATTAAATAAAATTATTTTAATAAAATTATTTTTTTTCTCAATTTTTAATAAGAAAACTAACCTATGTATTGGAACAGATGAAAAAAAAAGTGGGATACTACTATTTTAGGATAGGTTACACTAATGTCCCCATAGTTTCATTCAAAGTTTTATTTGTTCTTATATATCAATCGAAACAGTGATATCGAATGATAAAAAACATGTCGACTGAACAATATGTAATTTATGTAGGGGCCAATAAGTCCTTTTATTATAACTAGCCGATGCTCTGAAGGTTATTCATTAATTTTATTATCTAACAAAATATTACAAATATAAGAATAAAAATTAAAAAATTATTTCGAATAATTTTTCATAAAGATAGAAGTGTTGTAATTATTATTTATCGAAATTTTAAATATATATCATATAGAAAATTTAATGTACCTTCATAAACTCGAGGCACTATTTTGTACTCTTGAGAATTAATAATATATAATATTTAAATATTTTGTTAAGCTTGGTAGATCTGTCACTATTTATAAATTATAATTTCTGAACTTTTGATATTTTTATTTTAAATTGTCTAAGTTTTATTTTTATGATAATTATCAATCTAAATCTTTAAAGATATAGTATTATCTCTTAACAAAATATGTGCAAATAAAAAATAATTAGTTTACCATTTTGGATATGATAATTTATGTTTCAAATAAACAATATGAAGAGCAAAATTGAAAAAAAATGGTATGAAACACTTTATAAAGGTGAAAATTTTTATAGAGCATTTAGATTAGCACTAACTTGAATCCTATTTTGAGCATTATGAATCTCGCATATTAGAAAAATTATAGAAAGGAACAAAAATGTAACTTCCTTAGGTCACTTTTTTCAAAAGATGAGACCATTTCTGTTCGAATCAAGACTGGCAGGCAACATGAATGTTCTATCATGTTCCATCTCACGCACTAAATGATTTATAAGATACATCCGGTGTAAAAGTCAGCCAACATATTTATTGAAAAATGGAAGTTTCAAACTTCACGGCCGCGGACCAAATTGAACTCCGGTTGGAACAATGGAACTATCAAGTTCAAAGGAACGTGATCCATCACCCAGGACTTCAATCTATTCCAACCGATCTTTCTCATTTAATTTTTACTTTAGAAAAATTACTCATACTAAAAATTATATTTAGAAATTGTTAACACCAATCTTTTTATTAACTCTGTAAAAAAAAAAAATATTAGAACAACTATATCTCATATAATAAAATACAAAATAAGCTTTCCTACATCACAACCAGAGTTTTATAATTTTTGTGAAAAAAAGTATTTATTTTAATACAAACACAAAAATAAAAAGTCTATTATGGCATAATTCTCATATAAGATTTCTTATTTAAAAAATCAATGAGAAACTCCATGTTTTAAAAGAGTCAAATCTATGCTCTGCAAGTATAAATCTATGCCTTCAGAGGAATCGTTCGGCTTGTGGTTGATACCAATAGGGCCACAGGGGTATCTAATTACTTCATGATTCGGTACACTATAGATATAAATCTATGCTCTGTAAATATAAATCTCTGCACAGCATGAAAGATTTAAATTGACATTACAGGTGGACAACATTTCATTGTAAATGTGCCTTGACATTATATCAGATAAGACTTTGTAAGCCATACATCAAATCTATATGTTCAAAATAAATTCACATATTTTTCTTTTCTTTCCGTCGGATGATCAAAATCGAGTGAGATCTGCTAAATAATATTAGGAACAGAGCGGTAATAAATATAAGAAAAGGTCAAAACTGTTTCACATCATTACGTTCTCCTTAAATCTAAATTTATATATCTTAATGATACATAACCTGGTACATACAACATTTACACAAGCATAGTGTACAAAGAACACATCACCATCGGCTTCAATTTAACCTGTGAATAAATATTTGTGCTTGAATATCTCATAAAGCTACCTTATGAAGAGTTATCTGCTTCAGTGAGTTCACCAATCTGTGGAATACCTTGAGGTTATGGCCTGTTTTTTCCTGCACACGCAACTATAATCTATGATATCATATCAGCCAAAAATGTGAAAAAAAAAAACAAAAGAATTAGGAAAATAGGGATCTCAACTATCAAGGAAAATACTATGATCATTGACAAGTGTGCAAGTGGGCGAAGACCGGAAAAGATCTAATGCTTTTCCATGAAACAGTGATAGCATAAATAATTGACTGCCATTGGCTATAGTCCTTGAAAATTGTTTTTTGATTCTGAAAACAGAAACATCAGGAAAAAGACTAAGCGGATTCGCTACCGAAACTGTTTACCATTTGTATTACGAGATCTTTCACACGATATAAAAAAATAATGCAAGAAATGGAGTTTCAGCAGGACCATTTTTTAAAATCCTGGAACAAGGGGAGCCAGAACGAGAATGGAACCTCAAATTTTAGAGAACAGAACCATATTAACTCGCAGAAACCGAAACAGGGTGAATGCCTTCCCAGTTCACGGTAATGATTACTTTTCAGGAAATTAATAAATCACTTACCAAAGATCAAATCATTGGCCAATTATGAAAACCTAAATTTAGCCAGCATTTTTCCTTCTAGAACTTTTAATTATCCAATTGAGCTAAAACAAGTTAACCAAACTTCACAAAAAACAAGAATACCTCACTCATGAATTCAAGTCTTTCCAAAGCAGAAATTAAATCTCCGCACAACATACGTATATCCTCGCGAGAATCATGCTTGGATCCATAAGTAATTGTATTCATAGTTGAAACTGTATCTCCAAGTTCCGAACTGGACACAGAACCACGACTCAATTAAAAAGAAAAAGGAACTAATCAAACAAAATTAGACACATTAATAGAACAAAAGCAAAGGAAGGGCCATTACCTGTCCTGAAAATGCACAAGAATAATATTCAACACATTCTCAGCAAGAAGTAGAAGTAAGGTAATAAGTTGATCCCTCGTTCCGGCAATTTGGCACATTTCCATCATTGCAGTATACCTCCTGAAAAAGTATCACGCTTGAGAAGCAAGTGGTAAACAGAACAGGTACAATTGACCACCATAATTTCTACTACATGCCAATCCATCTCTGTGCGCCGCACACCAATTATCTGTACCTTTTCTGAATATTGTCAGATGAAGACACACAATTTTGTTGAGCGCACATATTGATAATATCATCAACCTCCTGCCTTGATAATTCATTTATGTCTTGGATCTAGACAAACAAGGCATCCTTTAGCAATAACATGCAAAGAAGCTAACAATAATTACAGTAAAAACAAAGCATCTAAAAATTGCGTAAAACCAAGTTCACCTTGTTAAGCAGTAAATATTTCTCCTCCACAGCTCTTTCTAGAGTAGTAGTCACGGAATCAAGGAAAGAAGCGAGTAAAGTAAGTGTAGGCTGTAGCGGCCTAATTGGTGCATGATAATCTGGAGGACTATCGGAAACCTGGATATAAGTGATAGTCACGAAGCATAAGTTATATTACCTTTTTGTGTCACATCTTCAAAAGAAAAAACTTTTCCCACCTACCTGTAATCTCAAGGATTTCTTTGTGACCAGAAAATACAGATAAGAGCTCAGGCTAAAGCAAAGGCGGAAGGCGTTAAGCTCTGAGTTCCGCTGGTTCTGGAAATTACAGATGAAAAGGAGAAGATATTTAGGAAAAAAGGAAGGTTAGAAAGAACTTCAATTTCATCAAGGCCCCTTCCTCTAACAGTAAAGAGTTAATATGGGTGATTTACTTCTAAAGACCGTGTAGACTGGCTGGAAATAAATGACTCTAAATTTAGTGAGAAAACTGCACACATCATCCCCAAAAGCCCTTGAACAAAACCATAGTCGCCACTCTCTTCATACGGCCAAACCTGCAGGATGAATTGAAGGTAATCAAATGCAGGTAGGAAAATGTAAAGGATTACAGTTGCAAGTATAACGACCATACATTAAGAATATAAGCAAGGACAAAGTAAAGTTGATTGATTGAGTTAGCCTCCACAAACCACTAGCTACTATTGTTCTACCTAGCAAATTAATAACATTCATCATCTAAAGCCTGCATCTGTGCATTGTTATGTTTCCAAAACAAGGTTCTTTGTTCTGAATAAAGGAATAATAAACCAAGCAAGGCAGATTTATTCCCAAAACAATTACTGGAAAATTCTCTCCAAATCACTTGTATAAACCTTCCAAAAAGTTGTTTTGTGGATTTAAAAAAGATTCATTTGAAATAAACTTATTCCAAACGCACGCCAAATCTGGTGTGCATGCCTTGGAAACCACTGTTTATACAAGTATCAGAATGAAAAGAAAATCACAAATTTTAAAAGTCAAAATCCAGTCTCCAAAACAAGTACAAACAAGAATGATAGCAGAACAAAAATTCTGAGCACAGAACCAAGCACAAGATTACAACTTAGAGGTAATTCTATGATATTTCACAGCAGGGTTTGTTAACCGTTTTCATCCATAGATACGCCCAATGTAAAATATTTTGATTAGGGTAGCAGTATGATGTGGATAAAAGACCCCCCTTGTTTGACTGAAATGTTGAAGTGTTCAGTCAGATACCAGAATATTATTTGAAAGCGTAAGCTACCACAGAGAAAAAAACTTTGCAATTTACCTCAAAGGAGAGGTCACTGAATCGCAAAGGAAACAAGAAACGACTACAGTCACACAGCACATTCTGAATCAGCTGACCAACACAACTAAACAGGGACACGAGAGAACTTTTACCTTGCCAAGTATACCAACAACAAGATTCATTTGCTCCAACGTTAACTCATCAACAGCAGAAACATCTTCCCGAAGAATTTGATCAAAGAGAAACTGATGCCCTTTAACGAAATCTATCACTTCACGAACAATTTTGTTTTTTACCTATAACACAATGAATTGCAAGAAGAGCAAAACATTAGTTTCACAAACGTATATCATATACTCTGCATATAAAGTAGACTCTCCACTCTAATATTGTGTCAAGTGGCAGTCCAATTATTTGACGAGTGTAAATTGTTAATTAATAAATAGATAAATAAAATTATTTTAATGGAGAACAAAAGGTCACCGTACATTATACCAGCGCTATCAAAAGTTCTTCAAGCTCTCGCCTAGGCACTTGGGCGAGGTGAGGTGAGGTGAGGCGAGGCCAAGGCACCTCATATGGGTCCAGGCGAGCGATATTAGCAACGCGTGCCTAGGCAGACACCTTTAGCTGACACACTAGCGTTTAAGGCACTAAGGTGAGTGCCTCACTTACATCATGCCATTTTTCTATTTTTTTGTTCTATCTTTGCGTTGCATATTGTTTTTAGGATATGTCGTATTATCTTCATCACTTATTATTACTTATCAAAGAACTATTGCTAGTATAAATTATAAAAACTACGTATAATATATCAATATGTTATCACCAATTCCCCACATCTATAACTAAATTGTATACTTCCAAATTCACAAGAAAAAACTTAAGAATTTTATGAGATTATGTATTTTTAATAAAAATAATTAGCACCTAGCGTTACTTGGGTGAATGCCTCGGATGGCGCCTAGCACCTTAAGCGATAAGGGGTCCAGGCGCCTTAAAAGCACATAGAGCTTTCAACAATACTGCATTATACATTGTAACATTTAAAAGTTTTCAAAAGTCACAAGATACATTGCAATTTTTAGAAGTTTCTAAAAGTTACAAAATGGTCAATTAATATATGAATGTTAAGACTCTTTATTGATGAAGTTCGTACGCAAGGGCATACTTCATTCCCTTCTTCCAATGGATGTTATGGCCTATGTGACCCTAACTTCTTTCATACATAACTTAGGTAAAACAAAATGCTAAAATTTTTAGAATTCAAAGAACTTTGGCATTTTGTTTTTGGCATGAAATTTGTGTTGGCATGAATATTCACTTGCATGATAAATGCAGGGATTTGAATAGATACATAATAGATATAGGGAAATAAAATGCATCTCTTCAATTCCCTATATCTGTTATGTATGACATTTCATGTCAACACATATTACATCCCAAAAATAAATTCTGAGTTGCATAATTGGTTTCTTGTTGGTACTCAGGAAAACATTTGTTGGTTCTTCATCTGCAATTGAAAGGCTTTCATTCAATTGGTTAACTAACCAAAGTTTTTTTTAACGAAAAACTGTCTTTATAGCTCCAAAGCAGAAGATCCACCTACAGATTTTCCCTCTTGTCTAGACTTAACTCAATTTTATTTATTCATTTTATGTTGTTTTTCTTTGATACATTAGTGAAATCCAGTAAAATTTGATTTCCAATTCAGTTAGTTTCTTTTGGAGTTTCAGGTTGTTTGTTTTTGTGACACAATAGCCATATTCAAAGGGAAAAAGGATTTGAGACATTCTAGAAAGCCATCAACATCCAAGCCTTGAACTCCACCTATGTATTTCACGATACATAACTTATCTCAAGTAAGGATAAAGGAGAAGGGTTACAGTATATTGACGGCCAACTATAAAAAAAAATCATAACCAAATAAGAATTTCGTTGGAGAGTTTCCTACTCAGCAACGTGCTACATCGGATCCCGGAATAGAAACCCAATTTATATTATTTCCTTACCATAGACTATGCGACAAAACTAGAGAGGTTTTTCACTAATTTTCTAAACCTTTCAAACAAGAAATTACTTCAAAGATAATCAACTAGAATTTGAGTTTTTCAGCATTATTTCATGTTTACCACTATTATTCAGTAAATCAACCATAGCCTAAAATTGTCTATAACTAGCTATGAAAGTGAAATGAATAATGTGTCGATCAATTTCACATTTCATTTATTTAAGGAGAAATACCATGCCAACTTCGTGGAAGTTCAAGTGTTACAAGAAGTGGTACTGCCCTTACGTTATACATGTATTATATCACTAATTTACAAGCAAATATACAAAATATGAATGATCCAACCTTTCGATATTTGGCATAAACTAGGAAAATCTATAAATTATATTTTTCTTGTGCATGCACATATTTAATTTGCTCACGCATTTTTATGTACAATCAATATATCAGTACGGCCTCTGCTAAGTTTTATTTTACATACTATTGTGACAATTACTTTATTTAATTTGTAGAAAACTCTCATTGTTTTGTTCTGCTTACGAACATGAATGTTAAATTTTGACGTCATGAGTTTTCTTAATGATTTAATTTGTGAATTGATTATGCGTGATCAATAAATAGATAAACTCAATTATTAGTCTATAAATAGAGCTTAATTTGATGTTTTCAACAGTTGCTATAGCTGGTTTTAGTTCATTGTGATGTGAGTATAAAAGAATATGTAGATTTCGGAAAGGATAATGGCACAAGACCTTACCAAGCCAGAGGCTCCTCACAAACAAAGTTCCACAAATGAAGTCTCAAGTTTTACAACTTTAGTTCTTACAAAAGATAACTAGGATGATGTTTTTAGTAGGTAGTTACTAAAATTTTGAACTAATATGCACTCATATAAAATAATGACATTTGGATAATATGAGTCCATGATAATATTTTTACAGAACATCTATTTTAGAAAATTTTAGATGAATTTGTTTGCAGCAGAATAACATTGGGTGTCGTCATAAGGTATCCAGCCAAACTCAACGGGGTAAACCCACTCCTAAGCTCCTTTTTAAGCCTTGGCTTTGTAAGTTAGATTATTTTATCACAGTGTTCTCCTTGGAGTTCAGTAAATTTTTATTGCACATCATAATATTTCATACTTTTTCATTTCCATAGCTTACATGAGATACTTACAAAATTGGAACATTGGAACCAAAATAATGTTATTAATATTTTAAACAACCAACTTGATCTAAAATGATTTTTGTATATAATTAACTATTCAAATCATATAAATAAATATATGAAATTCGATATCACCTCAACATAGAAAAACAAAAAAACAACCGTACATCGCACGGGCTACAAACTGGTGAATATAATAAAGCAAGGGAAATACTATAATGATTCAGAGAAGTAAAGTAGTATCCTAATTTGTCAATTTAGCCATATAAAGACAGGACTAGAAGTTCAATTCCACAATTTACTTCAGAACTAGAATTGTTGAAATTATATCCATCATACAGTAGAAAATGAGGTAACAGGTAAAGATTCTGAATAAGTTATTATAAAAGTAGAATCATCTAAAATTATACCAATCACAGAATGGCTAATGAGGTAACAAGTAAAGTTCCTGAACAAATGTTATCAATACTAACTCGAAACATAAATGTATCAATCCATAAAGTCTATCAAATCCAAAGAATAGCAGAGTATCCAAAGATCTGAGAGGGCACCTTTGGAGGGCAGACATTGTAAGCTAAACGTGGTGCTTACAAAAGTAGCACAAAACATTGTGATAAAGAGAATAAAATGACCATATTAAAAATATTGGACCTTTACCTTCTTGTAGACAAACATTTCTAATTCCTAGGATTATGCCTCTTTCAATTAGTTTACAATTGAGACTTTTCACCCCTCGGGAATACAAACAGAATGCCAAACCTTGAAATTCTCATCTTCCATCAAGGAGGTGAGAATAATATGCTAATTAGCGAAGACAATTTTAACTATATTTCAATTGAGTTACGAAAGCACAATACATTTGTTTGGTTGCACCTTTTAAGCTAAAAAGCTAGATTTTTTTGAAGCGAGAAAAAAGCTGAGTCCTTTATAATTGTGGTGAGTCGTTTGTAATCCCTAATATAAGCTATCTTATTATAAAAGATTATAGATAGAAATTCGTAAAAGTCTGCTGGCTATGTGTTTTCCTAGAAGAAAACAAAAAAGATCAGACATTTGTTGGCATTCCCCATACGTAAAAGGGGACTAGATTTTTGGAAAAAGGAGTTTCTAGAAAGGGAGATAGAATTGGAAGACTTATTAAAATCTGTGGTGTTGATGAAAACGAATAGAAATTCGAATTTTTCCGCATTCCAATAAGACAGTTAAAGATCTCCTCTCAAGCGACCATGGCTGAGAGAGGTGAGGGAAGGATAGTCGAGAGTGAGTCCAGATCTCTGTAATTCGCAGAAGTGGGTCCTTATGGAGAAAGATGTGCGGTGAGAGAGGTGGAAGGACAAGGATACAAGAGTAGAACTAACATTACTGAAAGTTTTTATGGGCGGACCCATCCAGACTAAAACATAGTAGATCTTCCTTCTCGAATATGTCCAGTGTACTGGGGTTTTGACCACTTAAAGGTTATATCCACACGGCAAGCTTAAGCAAACCAAATAGCCGTAGGATAAACGTTGCATTAACCATAGTTAACTTTGACTGTTACTTGCTTCCACAAAAAATAAATATAGTTTTGGACTTACTATAACTAGCCACTTTTATTGATGACTTACTATAACTATGTCCAGCAAGGTGTCAACATTTACCATTTTTAGGGCATAGTATAAAAGTTTATTATTTCATTCATTGATGACTTACTATAACTAGCCACTTTCTCATTATAACGAAGAATACTAAGAAATGTACAAAAATAAAAGAAAATATCCCCACCAACCCCTGAGAAAGAGAACTACAAAAGAATAAAAAAAATATAGTATAAAGTAAGTGCATGCACTATTTGAAGCGGCAGTGCAACATAATGCTGGAAAAAGGGACATATGCTATAGAAAATAGGGGCTGACCTCAAAGAAATCAGATGCATCAATCAACGAGGTCAGAGAAAACACTAATCTCAAAATTGGAGAAATGATCATTCGTCTTTTATCAACAGATATATCTCCTCCAAACTTAGCATCAGTAGACCTAAGACTACCACCCTGGGAAAGAGTTAATAGCATAGTTAGGAAAGATAAATGAAATAGGGGTAGATTGAATAACCAGAATTTTGTACCTTGATCTGCATATTCATTGCCCTGCACATCGAAATATGTTCCAATGCTCCCATAGAAAATAGAACTTGAGCCCCTGATTTACCATATATGTGGCTAACTCTTAGAAGAAGAGAAAGTTCTGCCTCAAGGACACAAACCCGCTGCAATGAGTCGAATGAATGTCCACCATCCTAAAAAGACACAAAGTAAAAGATTCATACTGATTAGAATTCTTGGAATGCATTTTTATACGTGGAACTGAAATCAAGGGATTTAGAGTCAACGCCTTAGACTAGGGAACTCAGATGTCATAAACCTCGAAAAACACCTATGACAAACCAATGTTACCAGGATTGCAGATCGTTCTAGTATGCGGTACAAAATCAGGAATGGGGTACGCCCAGTCTCTGATACGCAATACGATCGGGGATAGGCTTCTCCGGACCTCTTAGGCAGAACGAAATCCGTACACCCGCAACGCAATATGCTTTGCAGGGTACAATTATATATTTTGTAGTTACATAATCTATATTATATTGATAATCTACATATTAATAATGTATAAACTAATATGACTATGGAGATGCAGTAATTTTTTTCGTAATAAATGGATTTTATGAAGGGCAGGCCCGACACAATGGTGGAGCCTAGGCTGCCTAGATATTCCCTTTCCCAGACCCCATAGTGTGGGAGCTTCGGCACTGGGTACGCCATCTAATAAATGGATTTTATCTTGTCAAGATATCAATAAATTTTGTACAAAATATCATTCAATATTTGTTAGTAAAATGAATGTGTAAACAACTTTTCTGGTGTGTCCAAAGGAAAAATACTCTACAACTGTCGCATGGTGAAATACTCTACGATAGTCAATCTCAATCAAAGAGACACACACAACCTATGTCATATTCCCATAGATAATATTAAATTGAAATATTATGCAGCAAAATTAGATCCACAGGATAAATGCCGAAGTGAGAAGGTTTTCCTCAGTCAGCGCGAAAGGCTTTCTCTCTCTCTCTCTCCACGGATATCCTCATCTCTCTTTCTCTGAACATCTCCCTCAATTATGGATAGCTGTTATTACTGATTCAGATCGAAACGATCCCCAATTGGGATCATTAGATCCAACATCCAAAATCGCAGTTCGCCTGTGTTAGGGCAATTTCAGGTAATATATTGACGATCACCAATTCAGTCATAAATCAAGTCAAACAATCCTCTGAGGTAGATTTAAGACTGGACATGATGGACACACTTGAAGGACATGCGTGTTTGTCTCTTAAAAAGGCAAGTCTATCTTAAAGAAGAAACAACTTCATAAGCAACACCCGGTAGGAAAAATTCATCAAGGCATGCATATAGTACACGGTGGTTATTCGTTTTTTATCCCAAAGCTCAATTGTCCAAAAACATAAAAATTACCTGGTAAGAAAAATTACTAATGCTTGTAAAGCAAGACCTTAGGAAGCCTCTACTTTGAAGTTGGCTCAAGAAATACTTCTCATGATCAATAGAAATAAATGCATCTAGGACATGGAGTGCTATTGTCTTTCCAGATTCACTTCCTTGTATAGCATCCTTCATGACCTGAGAGATGAAACCAAAACAACACAAGGAAAGAAAACCACAACTCAAAATTCAGGGGAAAAAGCAGCATCAATCAAACTAAAAAGGGCAGCAATCTACGACATAATAGTGGCTAATGTTGAGCTAAGCATGAAGTTAACTTTGTGTTATCACTTACAAGAAAAATTTTGTCATTCATGCTCATAAAGCAATATGTAATTATGGTGGCACCTACGCTTTAGTTGTCACTGCAATAATCTATCGGATTAAGAGAAGACCTTTGGTAAAACTTATCAATCAACTGTTAATAAAAAGGGAAATATGGAAACATCAATTTCCAGGACCGTTAAGCATATATAGACCTCCAACAAAAAAGCCAACAATTAAAAGTTTATCAACTTAAGGCAGGCATGACTATAAATCGAACAGAAGAAGCAGATAACAAGTAATGCACGAGACTAACGCTGCAAAAGAGCAATTTACAGCCAGACAAGAAAATTCTAGAGAATTTAACGGAACTGACCAGATCAAGAATTGCATGAGCGTCTTTCTTTAAAATCGAAAAATTGGCCCGTGCTAATTCCGCCTGCTCTCTGTCAATCTGGTAACCACAAGATTCAGTATTACATTTGATAAAATAAAAGACTAAAGAACAATTTTCCCACCAAAGAACCTATAGAGTTGAAACCTTTTGAAGGTCCAGATCATCAGCATTTTGCTCATTAAGCAACAATGACTGCAAAATAGATGTTGGGACATCTGGATTGAGAATGTGCTGACAGTACTGGAAGTAGCTAAGGATGAAAGCATACTGGCTATAAGAAGTAACATTAGATGGATGTCAGAATGATTTTCACTGGGAACTTAAATAAATTAAATAAACAGAATCTAGACTCTAGATATACCGTCTTCTCAATGCTTCTGAAGATTCATGTCTAAGAAGTGCCATGATCAGCTTGAACAAAATAGAGCTACAGGCCCCGTTTGACAACTGCTTGGACATAATTATATTAAGACAAGTCACTGTGTCAGAGTTCAAACCTCCAGGGCACAAAAACCTCTCGTCGCGCAATTTGGCCATGCAGGTAAGAGCAACCTTATGAATAACAAACATCAAAATCATCAGACAACAAATCAAGGGAGTAAGAAGAAGAAAAATAAAACAATGATGGTATAAAAAAACTGAAGTGTAATTAAAATTAAGGAGCAAAATTTGTACCAATGGGAGTATTCCATAGGCTCAGACAATGGAAACACGTTGAAATGTTTTCAAGAAACTTAGGCATTTCGGCTAAGACACTAAACTTTCTTGATTCTCACTATTTTTGTTCCGTGATCAAGAAATGAAAAAAAAAATAAAAAATAAAAAAACACGTCACGATGCAATCAGACTACCTGTGTAAGAGTCACAGCCATCTTCAGCGAACAGTCGGGAGAAGCGGAAGCACCCAAAGAGGCATCAAGTACCCTGTCAGTATTGAAAGAATGGAAATGGTTAACAGATAAACAGAGTGAATATATTACGAGAGAAGTGACGATAAAAGTGGGACGTACTCAAATAAAATATCTGATCGATTTTCAAGGGATGATATTCTTCTGGATGCAGAGACCTATCAAAGCAAGACAAAATTATACACAAACGTAGCTAGAAAACAGAACTTCATCTGAGAGCTGCATGAGAACCAATACGATCCAAATGAGTTGACAAACTGCCAGTTAACCAGAACAGGATGATACTAACCTCAACAATCTGAGACCATCCAGTTAACATATGAAGTTGGGCAACCTGTTCTTCGAGGTTCTTGTTGTACTTCCACCCCCAACGCAATAATTGTTGAATCATATCTTTTACCTCAGTCAGCTCAACTTCATTGCCAAAGGAGCTCATATGAGGATATACAGTATTGCATTTCTGTGGGACAGTGAAAAAGAGAAACTTAATTAGCACTGGAAGTGAATCCACAATGATCTTGCATGAAAGAACTGATATAGACCACACAACCAACTAGAGATAGTAGATAAAAAAATCAATGGAAATAAAATAGACCATTGAAGGATTGACCTGCCACAGTTTGTCTCGTAATGCTGCAAGGTCAATTAGACGATCACCACGCTCTGAATAGTAATATATTCCTCCCTTTGTGGTAGTTGCTGGATTTCCTAGTATATCTTCAGCCTACAGAAGAGAGAACATCAGAAAGTGGCAGAAATACAGCTACTTCTAAACAAAATTCAATATTCAGAATAATTACCAGGAAGCTAAATTTCATATTAGAAACAGCTTCAGAGTACTCCATGCGGGTATCTGGAGACCTAAATTGGACAACCTCGAGCAATTCCAATGCCTGCATTAAAAAAGGAAATAGATTTGACAAAATGTATAAAGATAGAAGGCCAAATTCTTTAACGGAGGCATAAAGATGGAAGAAAAATTTCCTATGAAAGTAGATCAACTACAAATGCCTCAATCGTAAAGGTTATAATGCGAAGAGATTTTGTTACAAGTGTAAATCAACACAAGGGGTCACAATGATGAGAAAAAATAAGGAATGGAAAAATCATTGTAATTGGTACCTTGCTCTTACTGATTGCTCTGATTCCTCCAATCCCCGCACTATTTTGGAGGCTGAATGACCGAGACACATCAAGGTCTATGCCATTTTCTACGATGCACTTCCCGAACATATGAGCAAGAATATTTAGGGATGCTTCTCTATGGCTGGACATACTAAAATCACCAAAGTGTAATTCAATTGCCCAAAGCTTCAATAGCCAAGCCCTCTGGGAAAAGGCAGACAAGAGAAAAATAAAATAATAAAAGCCATGTCAAGTCAATTATACGAGTCAAAACACTATATATAATAGCGATAAGAAGAGTTTTTGTCCACAGGATTATGTTAATATGTACAATTTCCAACATCATACGTACCATCTGCAGGTCATACGCCTCGAAGCAAGCACTTAAAGATTAATTCAAAATTTTGTATGAAAATCACAAAAAATGTAGATATTAGCCAAATTAAGAGGAGACTTGGTTGTGAGACATAAACTTCATTCAGAAAATTCTAGTAATGAAAGAGAAGGGACAAATTCAAAGATTGCTATTAAAACAAAAAATAAATCTGCAAGAGCAACTAATTTTTTGGCTTCATACCTATTAAAAAATATGCATATGCCAACTCAGCCTTCATGAGTTACTCAAGCAAGCAGCAAAGGAAATAGATCACCGAAACTATTTAGCAGAGGGTGAGCAGAATTCTTCTTAAAAGAAATGAGTTAATATATAATTTCAACCGTCATAGATACCATTTGTAGGTAATACAACTGACCATGACGAAGCAAGTACTTATAGATTAATCCATATTTGTGCATGAAAAGCAGCAAGAATGTAGAAATTAGCCAAATTGAAAAGAGGCCCAGGTCAAACATTAATTTTATTCAGAAAAATCTAATAATGAAAGAGAAGGGATAAAATCAAAGTTTGCACATAAGCTCAAAGAACAAAAAAAATTTGCAAAAGCAACTCACTATTTGGCTTTAATACCTACTAAACAATATGAATGCTGATTCAGCCTTCATGGGCTACTCAAGTGAACAGTAAAAGAAATAAGCCACAGACACTACCACCAAATGCAAAACCTAACTTCAACCAAAGGTTAAAGAATGGCATGGTGCCAGGACAAGGATTCCATAGGACTTCAGAGCTCCATGCGAGACAAAAGACTCGTACTATCTTGATGGTATTACTACCGAAAATGCAGTATCAACAAAAGACAACAGAGAAGTATGACAGCAGAAGTATAAGCACCTAAGCAAAAGGTACAAATTAGAGCAATTACCAACATGATTCGATCTAGAGGCTAACCTGGTGGAGTGAGCTGGTACGAAGCGACTGACTGCTGCTTCTTTTCGGAAGTGGAGCAACTCCAAGGATGTCCAGATGCTGCTATAATGTAAAAAGAATAAGTCATATTGAGCAGTCACTCAAGTAACTAGCAGCAAAGTTGGATACTAAACAAGTTTTTTACCTTTACAAAGAATTGATATCTTTTGTTGCTCAGCAGATCCATCATGGGACCGGAAGTTAGCGGATCCGAGCATAGCTCATAAATAAGCTGCATTTGAATATGAATAATGTTGAAAACAAAGGAAACAGAAGTTTAAAACACCACAAAGATATAGGCAAAGACCATGTAACCTGGAAACCAAATTCATGAAGTAATGCATTGATTTCGGGCTTTACAAGCTTTTCAAGAATATCGAGAATAACCTTCAAGCAACTGAAAACAGCACAGAAGTTACACAACGTACAAATCATGCAAAATAAAGAGGAAACTATCACAGTCTTTTTCAAGATACCCAACCTGTAATGAAATTTAGGTTGCAGAACTGTCCTCTCTACAGGAGTGTCAAGATCAAATTTGAGTAGTAGCTGTGCAATATTTGGAGCCGGCCGACTAATATTATCAATTAGAAGCTGCATATCTCAACACAAATTAAAGACATTACCATAATTAAAAAAAGAAAAAGATAAAATGGCAATTAGAATATTCATTGACTCCAGAAACAAGGGCCCACACTAAAGTGTATCGAGAAAAATGACAGACGCAATAATATTTTGTAAAAAAAGAGAATGAATACCTGCAATATTAGAACACCAGGATCAGCACTGCAGTTCTCTATAATCTGACTTTCTTCTGATCTTAGCTCCAGGCAGGCAGCATAATCCTCGATTATAGAACTGGCAGCATTGAATTTTAGCAACAATGGCACTAGCCCAATCATACGAGCACTGTTGCAAACACAAAAAATGGCTATGACTGCCACAACCAAACCTCATTGAGCCCCATGAACAAAAAGAATAAGCATTAAGGCAGAAATATGCAAAATGAAACCTCAATACACTCATGATTTTGATAGAGCATTGCTGAATATGCGGCAGAGAATCATATCTGACATACTCCAGCAGGGCCACAACTTGGTTATAATCTTGAGAGAGAATAATATCCAAAGGCTGCATTTAAAAGAAACAGTGTAAAGGAAAAATGGAATGAGTTTAGACCATCACATCAGAAACCCAAACGTAAACTTTGAACATAAACCATGATTATATGCAGAATGGCAAGACAAGAGGCAGCAAGAGTATAAGAAGAAATCAGATAGAACAAGTCTACAAGGCCCGCTTTTATCGTTGCTCCTCGGGCCAGAAAAAGGTGAACATGATCCCCCTTAGCCCAAAGTTTGAACCTACACTTCCTAAAGGGAGCGCTGAGTAATATTTTCTCCTTACTCAATGGAATGAGTTCACTGGATTTTCGGTTGCAGATGAAATTCTATCTAGCGATATGAACATTCCATGTATCGCATGGCACATGAATTATTTGTGATTTTGGGTTTGGTTATTTAAAGAATCAAAGATTTAGGCTATCATGACCCTTGGGTTAAGACCCGCAGTTCAAGGCTGAGTCTCACCCTTAGGTTGTGACAAATATTCATTACCATTTCTAAATCACATGCAACTACGCCAGTTAAATCTACCACCAGAACAGCAATTGGACATCTTTGATTGGTAAAATTCAAACATTAAGTTCCAAGGCTCAACGTAAAGAAAGAATTATATACTTGGTAGAGTGGACGCCAGAAATCAGAGACAATCAAATCCTTCTCTAAAACCAAGATTAGAACTTCCAAAGAGAGCAGTACGGCCTTCTCCAGCAGCTGCCCATAAATTTGAGTTGTCCGTTCAGTGATGACAGAATCTACTCCCGGCAAAAGAATACTCATGATATTACGAAAAATAGTTCTTCCACTCATAAAATCCTGCAAATTGTAAGTGAAACAATCATATTAAAAGCAAGCAAACAAGAAATAAAAGGATGAAATTAGACCAAAGGAAAAAAGTCATGAAAAAGTAAAAGAATAGGAATAATATTAAAGAACACTTACTTTCAGTAACTCGATAACAGGGAGCTGTCTTTGAAGGAGAGCAGATTGTCCAACTGCTGATTGTTGTGATTGATCAACTACATTGTCAACATCCTCATCTTCAATGTCATACATGCTTAATATCCTGCACATGTCATGACAATCAAATTTGAGTCATCAGTTTTTGTACCCTGTGAGCTACGGGCGAATATGTGGCATCTTGAGAGACAATAATGTAACCAACAAAAGCCATATGACCTGCGACCAATATATGACTCACATGCGAAAATGTTGGAGACAAGCAACTACCAACTGCCATTTCTCACAAGAATCGATATAGGCTCTCTGTGGGAAGGGCCCAAACACATCATCATACACAAATCTAAAGATACCAATGAATCTGCAATGCGTGGCACCCACTTTAAGTAAAACATCCAGGACAACCAATATTTATATAAGCACTTGAAAGACCTAAAAATGCATATTACCTCCGCCCTTTATCAACTACATCTCTTTCTTCAACAATAAGTGCATTCAACAAGTTGACGAAAGAAATAGTTGAAGGGTATTGCTCTCTCCTTGCCTCTATTTCATTTAACTCGTATCTCATATCATAGACCTGCAGTAGAAATATACCTTAAATGATAAAAGTGACTCCATGCAGGACGTATCAAGTGAAAATCATAACTTAAACACATCTTGCTAAACAAACAAATTACTCGGACGAGACATTTTTTGTTTCTAAAAAGAGCGAGAAGAGCAATATACCAAAAAATAGAAAGTTTTAGAGTTTGCAACTTCACCGGTGCAAAACATCATTGACAATCAGTGGGTATGACAAATAGATGAATGAAAACTTATATTCTACAGCCCTTCTTCCCATAGTTAGTCAAACAACAAGAAGGAAAACCCCCACTCCTTCCATTTCCTTCTCAGTATCCCTCTCTAAACTACAGGTTTCCATTCTTCCTTCTCCCTCCATCGAAACATGGTATTCAACAGCCACAACAGAAAGAAATCTAACAATACTATAAGCAACACCACCAAAGGCCAGAAACTACAATTTTACAACAACCAAAAACACTCCCAGGCCATATCAATGTAAAGAAGATGTTGATTCCTCATCTATCTGAAGACATACAACTACTACTCTGATATCCTTTTCTCCTAACAAAGTTTTCAGACACTTAATACTCTGATTTCCTTTTCTCTTGAAAAGTTTATCCCAAAAAAATAGTTGAAGGACCATTAACATGAAAGTAACATCTCGGTTTCGCCTGCTGCTTGATCTGTCGCACCTTCCAATCAAAATTCTTTCATCCTATCAATGTTTACATGGAGTCAAAGGTATGGTCGTGTCTAGGATCCAATTAACTCATTCCATGCTACATTTATGAAAATGACAGCATCTTGTAATGTTAAATTGATTTCGCAAAGCAGTATTCGTGTAATAAGTAAGAGGAAATTGCACAAATAAACACAGTTATGGGGAAATAACAAACTTCTTACCTAGTTTTTTGGACAACAAATTTGAGTTCAGGAGTTCCAAACAAATAGTTTGCTATTTAAATATTCAATAATCAAATTCGTCTATCAATGCACTACCAAACAACAATACCAAGTGAGATTTTGAGTTCGGGGAACCATTATGAGAGTAATCATCAGCAATGTCTTTATACACTGTCAAATAGAATGCCACATATATATCTAGGAAGAGAAGAGAAAAACATGACAATGCTAATTTTCTAAAATTAAATAATGCAAAGATGATGATGATGATGATATGATAAACTTTAAGCTTAAAACTTGAGGAAAACATGCAAAAGCTAACCTGTGCTGTAGTTGGTTGTGTGTTGCTCGCTGTGGGAGGCCCAACAACTACTGGAAGATCGTATTGCTCAAGGTAATTCCAAATAGTATCTTTAAAGTTAGGCGAAACTCTAAGAAAAGTAGTAATAGTGTCACGCAAAGCACCCTGTGACAACAGACCAAAGTCATGAGTGAATTATCAGCCAAAACAAATCAAGTAGACAAAGACAAGAAAGAAAACATGCTCAATGGAAATAGCAAACTTAAAAGATTTAAAAACCACCTTCAGATATGGCGGCACATTTTCATAACCAAGAAGCTTGAATAGTGGCTCAATATCAGGAAACCAGTTCTTCCTTTCAATAGAATTCCCGTTTTCCAATACCTATAGCACAGCACAAGAACCAAATGAGTCCATCATATCTTTAAAGCAATCTCTTATATGAAGTGATAACGCAGCGGAGTCAATTTAACCTTTCCCTTATTTCTACTTGAAAGTCAATAAGGGATGTAATGCTGAGGAGCCAGCAACTGACACCAGATTCAGAAAATGACTTCGCAGAATTTCAATGTAAGTAATGCATTAATATCTCTAGTTCCTAGCTACAGATTCAGCATGCTTTGGTTAAACAGATCCCACATCAGTAACTTAGGGGGGCAAAAGATCGATAATTATGATATAGAAGCATTATGTACGTGATATGTGATCGAGAAATGGTAATTACACAATTTCAAAACCAGCTGGCCCTAGACAGGGTGCGCAAAAAAGCACAAAAAAACAAAACAAGTGCTCTTTAGCGGATTATTGTCTCAAGAGAAAATACAGAACAGATAGAATTACCAGACTTTTTTCACGTGCAAACTGCCACAGTCAGAACCAAGATGTAAAAGCGTAATTTTCCAAGCCATGCATCATACCGCGTGAAATCCCTGATTTTTTGTAACAGCATATTTAGGTTCATGTAGTATGCCTGGTTTATTGTGGTCTGTAGCATGTAAAAACTCCCTCCATCCACAAGTAATAGTCCCATTTCATATTTTGAAGTGTCAAAAAATAATTGCCCAAATTTGACTTTTGTATCCTCAATCATTGCAAAAGACAAAGAATTTCACAATATTGCCCTTATAATTGGAGAGGAGAGTAAGACAAAACTTACTGGGGTTAAATTTTATATTTTTTATTTGATTCAAAATTTAAAAAAGTTGTTTTTTGACTGTACTTAAAATTTTGTGCAAATGGAAACGGGACAACTAATTTTGGACGGAGGGAGTAATTGAACCTAAAAATTGCTAGATGGAATCAAGCGATTATCATATGCGCAAGTACAGGTTGTGTAGTATCAATCTTGAGTGTCTCAAATGAGTATTAAACAAATACACAAAGCAAGTCTAATAATAAATCTAGGAAATCATATAATTGTTCAGCTATTGCTGTATATAGATATTATATAAAGCTCACATAGGCAAGTATATAGTGAGAAGTGTAAATAATGCTATAGGAATTACAGAGAATGCTCTTATATAACTAAAGCAGATAGTAGTGTTGCTGGGTACAAGTAGAATAAATGCTATTGAACAGAACACTAAAATGAAATACAATTTTATAAATACAGTTTTATAAATAACATAAAAATTAAGTAGATTGAAAAAAAACTCAAATAGCACTAAAACTGAAGTGGTATAATAAGGGGAAGCAAGAAAATCATTGAACACGGGAAAACAAGGAAAAATCAAGCACAAAACATAAGAGCATGCCCAAAGTGTAATTTGAGATGGTAAAATTTGCTAGCAGAGGTCTTCTTTCATGAGGCTATTTTTGACATGATTTCAACAAGTGATTCATTTTGAACAGATGAATTTCAATAATACTAATTTTCTAAATCTGAAAAGGGAATACACAAATCTGCCTTCCCTCTTACCTTCTAGGTATGAGTACATGTAATGCATAGTACAGAACGTGTAAACATGCAGTTATTCTAATTCCTTTAATTTTCCTTATTCAAATAAATAAATCTTAATATTCATTCACTTCAAAGGTTGGTCTGTTTGTCCATGCCAAAAGGTATTTCATATCCACCTAGCAGTTACTGGAATAGGCAAGTATCATTTTATTTCTAATATCCTTCCCTCCTTTAGAATTTCAGGTATTTGTATTTGTAGTAATCATTATATATTCCGTTCCTAGTATGAAAGTTATTCAATTTACAGAGTACGACCTTCTGGAGAACGTTCAAATATGCAACAAGAGCTTTTGCATCTCCCTCCTGAAACTCCGGCAGCATGGCCCCAGCATTTTGAAGGGATTGTTTAAACCTCTCTTCATAGATTGATAAACAATCGAACAAAGTGCTCCATCCAATGGAATGGAATGTTTTACCCTTGAGTAAGTCATAAACCTTTGAAGCGCCCTCTTCACTACAAGCCTGAAAGAGAATGGCACACGTAGAACTGAGATATATGAAGACAAAAATCCTTAGATAACAAACTCCAACAGCCAATATGGATCTTTCATGCACGTTTCACATACCAAGGTACTCAACATCTTCAGAAAGGCTACTAATGTTTGGAAGTTGGTATGATCCTCCCCAGCAAAGTTAACAAATGTCCACAAGACGTCATTGCCAACTAAGAGCTCTGGTTCCTTCTAATGCAACAATAAAGAAAGGTAAATAATACTCGTTGAAGTACAAAAATATGGTCAGACAAGAATTTCTGATTTATAGAGCTGATTGATAATTGAATAACGACCTCAAACAAAAACATTCAACTAATCCAGGTTCCAGATGGGCAGAAAGACCAAGGAAATTGTCAAAAGTTAGCATAGTAAGAAATATTCACAAACTGTGACATTGAGAAGGTCCAAATCCTATAAACCTATCAATCAAAATTCAAATTCGGCTGATAGTATCTAAGCCATTAACAATGTGATTAAGAAACCAAATTTTAAACTAAACTAGTTTCCACAGGGTCAGAGAGAGGAAATTGTCAAATGTTCACAAACAGTGACATTCAGTAGTAAGTCCAAAACAAGTTACACATTGGAAAGTATTCAAGCTAAAGGAGAAATTCTACAGCATCTAATACAAATATTTGAATTAGTAATTGACAGAGACTAACATCTACTGTACATATGTTCACCACCAACGGAAAATGTGAAAAGCTGCAATGGATCCCAGACCTGATAAATCACACTCACAAACTCCAAGAGAGACACAAAGGGTTGAGGGGCTTCCGCAGCTTGGCGAGAATCCATGCTGCTGCCATGTATATAATCATGTGATCCAGACACCCGATAAGGGCTAAGTGCAGTCATTGCCTTTCCTTTTGTTTCTTTGACCTGTAGCAAGTGAATAAATCATGAAGATACATACGAATATTTGAATTGAGCCCCACTTTGCTACCAAGAGGACCAAAACACATACGAATTTGGAAATAGAAGAAAAGGTATTAAAAGTGCAATTTAACATCCAGGAACCAGTTCACAAGTTAAGCCCTATGAACTCCATGATAAGTAAATACATATCAATTAATGCGCTTTAAGAGGGTGGACCCTGTAAACTCCATGGACTCATTAATGGTAATAACTAGGAGTAGCTACCCAAACCCACAACACCATATTAAAAAAGGGTCCCTGGCCTGGAGAGGCCTTCGAACACATAGAACTCCATCATCTTTCTAACAGTAGAACTGTACTTTATGATGGATTTAACAAGCATATGATTCCATGGTAGTCTTACATAAAAATATGCATGTTATTCCTCGATCAAAAGACTTCCCTTATTACACTAGTGCGAAAATGCATGGGAAAAGGAGACAGAGTTGTTGTCTTAGAACCTTTAAATATTTGTGCCATATTGTCATCTTAAGTGAATGATGCCATATAGTTTCAATCAGGATAAAGACAACAGAGAATTAAAATATATCGCTGCGCCTATGTAATTTCGGCATGGTTACCTTCACATATGGACTCCAACAAATCACAATTCTGCTTCTTCTATCTAATCAGCCGCCGCTAAATCTATACACTTGACTAATGGACCAACAGAGAGCCACTGCTGAACCAAATTGTAGCAAAAACAAATAGCAGACACAAATATTAAAAAGCAATAAACCTTCTTCAATCGAGCTCAATCTACTCATCCACACTCCTAGCATATCATGAAACAACGGTACAACCTATTTTAACTTCAATCGTGATTATTTCTGCTGAACTGAATCCACTAGACAAAGCGAGACCGAAAATCAGTTGCCAACCATAACCTCTTAATCTTAAACTAATAAAAAGACTTGAAAAAGAAACAGAAATTCTTCCCCATCAATCAGCACAACTGCCAACCTTTCAACCAAAGCCTCAAGGCCTTCCCCCCAGCAGAAAAGAAAACCCCCACATCATCATCCTTATCAAAGTAGAGCCTCATAAACCATGGCTACAGGCACTGGAGAATTCTATATAAGATGGCATATGGACAAAACAAACTCCAAGAGAAGGCCAGATTAGGGTCTAATGACTCTTTTCCCACTAAGATTATAACATTGGTTATTATATTCGTGTCAACAATATTCTGAAAGTATCTTCCAAATTCCAATCAATTCTCTTGGAGCCAGTTCATCTATGAGGAAGAAGATATAAACTTTATGCAAACACAAAATTTCCATTTTGGAAACCTAGGATTACTAAAAGGCACAAAATAGGCAGCCACAATCCAATAACTTAAAAAGTGAGGAATATTCTCTCTTGTACAAAGCTAGTCTCCATATACCTTGAATATTCCCCCTTCTTTCTCCTCAAAACTGATTTAAGATAGCATTAAATGCTTGAGGGTGTCCACACCAACCACAAGAAAAACCACATAGACGCTTATAATGGCAGCACTACATAATTGTTGACATTTAAGCCGTAATTGTAAAAAAAACAGTTCAAAGATTGTACCATCCATTCAAAAGAGAGAAACAAAAACCCCAGCCAAAAACAATTCTAAGTACAACATTGGAAAACTCATCAACATTAGGATCCACACCTCCGGAGTACCAACCAAACAACAGGAACATAAAACTACGAGTACAAGATTGCTTGTAAGAAAAATCAATTCCTACATTTACTTTTGACACAGAATTTTGTAGGCCTAAAATTACAGCCTGAAAGAGAAAAGATAAGGAATTAGAAAAATTAGAAATTAACTGACCTTGTCTCTAGCAAGAGGATGAGAAAGGAAACAAGTAATGAGCTTGTGAAGATACGCATTGTACATAAAGATCATATCCTCATCATCATTCTGCACAAATTCAAACAGGAAGTACATAGAAAACAGTTCGACAAGAGACATAACCTGACCTCAGAGTAACAATTTGATACTTCTAATATTCACAACGATGCTAATTAGGAAATTAGATCTCAATCTTGTTAACATATTATATGCTTAGAAAATCTCCGTAGTAAATAACTCGGAACAGAATAAGCAACACTGAGCACAAGGAGAGTAGCATTTTTAGCCCACCGACTAATCAACATAAGGGGATAACAATGACAGTTGAAACTGCCAAGAAAGGTGAAGCCCTAAAAAATTTCCTTATTATAATAATATCTCCTTTCGTACTTAACCAACCATAGGATTGAGATTGATATATTAATAGAATTCCTTCTAGACCAAAGGTGATACAACAGAAAAAAAAGGAGAGGGGGGGAGAGAACAAATTCCTCAAATGCATATTGATAACCTCGTAGGCTGCAGTCTGGAGAATCTTATCGAGAAAAAACTGGAAGACATTGTTTGAGAATATAACGTCCAAGCATGAGAGAATATTTGGTAAGTTGCCGGATGAAGCACTTGGTGTGGTTTCCCTTGTATCTGTTACATCTTGTGTTAACAACAAATGTACAGCCCATGCAAGTCTAACACAATCAACAAAGCCCTCAACGACAGAATCACTTGCATGAGCCAGCACCTAAACAGCATAAGAACATCAGCTTGCAGATAAAAGACACCAGGGAATCAACATTCAAAGAAATAATAACAAAAACATACAGATTCATGAAATTCGAGCCTAAAAAGAGCATCCTGTGACAAGACAGACAGTCTGTCAGGTGCTGCACTCAGAGCATCTGATGTAAAAGCTATCACAAGGGAAAATAGAAGACCGTATATGATCTGCAAGAGGTAATCAAAAGCAACAAAAGAACATGGAACTTTAGAATACTTCAAATAAGAAATGAAAAAAGAACATGATAGCGAACAAATATATAATATGCTTCAATAGCCAACAAAATCATGAGCTCAAACTGATCGGTTTGGAGATTCCCAGAGAATAATGGTGTTCATCTTTCTAGACATAAGAAATACCAAGAAGAAATCACACAAGTAGGGATGCAAATGAATCAAGCCGTCTATGAACAAGCTCGGGCTCAGCTCGTTAAGGGCTCGGCTGAGACTCGTTCATTTATTAACAAACCGAGACTAAACAGTAACATAGGGCTCATTAAACAAATGAGCCGAGTTTGAACAGTCCCCACCTCGGCTTACTAAGGACTTAGGCTCATTTAATCAAAATAAAATAACATTATGTATTCCAAATTAAAAGAGTAAGTTTACATACACCGATACATAAATCATATACGTTTACATACACCGACACATATAACTCAAATCGTATATAATAAATTAAAATTTGTTGCCATGTTACTTGATTGGTACACTTGTCTTACAAGTTTATAATTTTTATATTTCTTAGATTCAGCCTTTTTTCTTTTCTAATCATCTTTTGCCTTATTTTAATAGAAGAAATTAAACCGAAAAAATAAATTCTCTTGAAAATTTAAGCAGTATAATGATGTAAATTTTTAATATTTTATATATCCACTAGGAAATTGTTGTTAGATGGTGACTTCTATTTACATTTATCTGTCTGATGCCTCAATTCAAGAATTGTTGGCTACGGATGTAAAGGAACCGAGCTTTTCCTCGGGATTGGCTCAGGATCGGCTGAACGATAAATAGGGCTAGTTAACTAAACGAACCGAGTATGAACAATCCAAGGCTCGGCTTGGCTCATTTGCAACCCTTACAAGTTTTAACTACCTCATCCTATCATGATGTGTAGTATATATAAATAAATAAAATGTATAGCGAATTGCAGAAACCCCAAACCATTCTTACTTTTAGGAAAAGTAGAAACTTCAGCATGGTTTCACAGCCCCAATTTCATTTCAGGACCAACTGCTTGCCTCTATCGTGAAATAGATGCTTAGATAATTTATCATATACCAGAAACAGACAAAGATCACCGCAATGAAGATAAAGGTTATCATCTTCTAACCTAATTAGTTGAAGACGATGCCTAAAAAATAGACAAGATAATACTAAAGCCATAACTAATTCTAGTAGAAAGTTTGGGGTATTTAGAGTAATCATCAAAATTGGCAAAGAAGTCTTCCCAAGTAGAATTATTTTATTCGACAAAGGACAAATAACAGAAATTTTAACAATCATATTGGTAACAAGTTACTAATTTTTCCTTCTATACACATTGGGAGTACAAAGGTTTTGCTGCACAAATTGTCATAAGCATCGAAATAATGTGTGAATTCACAGCGTGCAGCTACTTTGGAAATTGATTGCTTCTATGTGGAAATGTGCAAACATTGCAATTTTAAAAGTCAATGAGGTTTCATGTCCATTTACGTGAAAAGGGAAATATTTCTCAATTTCGGTAAAAGGTAATGCAATCGTTCCACCATCAGGAAACCCTACATAGCCCTGAAAGCCAATAACATTAAAATGATCATGCACATAAATCCAAGAAGACCTGCTGTTTTAGGGTGTCATTACTAGCACTCAGTTCAGCAGCACTATCTTTCAAGGCAGAGAACAGATCCTTGACATCTTTTGGACCTGCAAAGAGCAAATGCAAACACCAAATTGAAATTTATCTCACCAAAACCAAAAACAAAGGGATCCATCACGCACACACAAAGATAAACATAACAAAACTACACGGCAGAATAACATAACAAAGATAAACAGCAGATTATGCCAAGCCATAGGTGCCACCAAAAGAAAGGAACACATCTCTAAAAGGCACTAAAGCAGAAGAGTACATGGCCTTTTTCTTGGGAAAAGGATAGATGTATATGTAATTATGCTTCATTTTTGGACCAACCATCCACTATTGGTTCAGTTCACGGATTGTCCGGTTCTCTAAAACATAATCGATAGTATTAGGTTCGTCAAATACCATAGATTGAAGTGAATCAGACCAAAAAACTGCAGGCACAGAATAGTTTGGTCTAATTCTCTTCGACTGAAATAGTAAGCATGAACAACAAGATTCCCCCCTATTTGTCGAATGAGAAAACAAAAGCAAGTAGGATGATATCATAAAAAACTTGAAATGCAACTGCTGTTTCAGTGAATCCATGGATAAAAAATCTACTCACCAAAAGTGAAAAGGTAAAAAAGAAACTTACTCGCACGCACAACCAGAACAGAGAGAACAAGACAATGGACAAGAATCAGTCTTTCCCGTGATACAACTGCTCGCCGTTCTACAAGAGCACCTTTTGAATCAAGAACAAAGGGCTCAGATTGCGGTCCACCCAAACCAGATGGTTCTTCCCGATTGAGTTCCTAAATTTAAATCCAAGTGCTTAAATTATAAATTCACTAGTGGTATTAAAATAAAATAGCAACCTTTTTAGAATCCTAAAAATATCCATTAGACAACACCATGGAATTCAAATGTACAAAACATAGGACCGTAGAACCTTCAGAAAACTATTTGGCTGCAAGAGTCATAGGTGCAGCACCTTCAGACATCACTAGTTGGATTTTGCTAGTCCTTCCAGTCAAATTTCGACATTCCATTATATAGCGCAGTGAGTACTACAATAACATTTAATTTTCTTCTCAAGCAAAAGTAGCACATTACTTAGGCCTGCCTTTTATCTTGCTATAAATTTTGAATGAAGCAGCAGGGCCATGTAAGGAACAGAACAAACTTGCAGTAATTAAGATATGACAGGCAACAAGTACTTTTAACTAGATTAGTTCCAGAAAATGAATGATGGTCAGTTAGGTCCAGTTTCAACTGAAAAGAACGAAATTAAACCATAGAATGAGCACCATCACATCCATAACCTCATACATTATCAACCACTTACAAGTATATACTGTAAGCCAAGGGAAAGTTACATTAAAGAAACATGTGGAGCCAGGTTAAACCTTTATGAGAGAAATTAATCTCTGTTGGAGTCCAGCAGTAATAAGATCTTCCATGGATTTCTGAATGTCAATCACGAGACCACCTTCAAGTCCCTGATCAAGCACGACAGCCTGCGTAAAAATTCAATACAAATGGTAAGGATGATAAGAAATGTGGAACAAAGATAAACCACAATCCAACGTCAAAGAAGTTGTAATAATAGAAAGGGAAGCAGGAATACCCGTAATAGGGTGTAAAGAGCTGTAATCAAGTCTCTTCTTTCTGTGTACCACAGCCCTGAAGTAAGCCGCAAAATTTCTAATGGATCTCGTCCTAATAATCCCCACTAGGATGCAAAAGGAAAATGGAAAAGAAAAACGTGTGAGAATAACCAAATGTTCAGATTTACAAATCTTTTGAACAAGCAAAGAATGTACCTCTTGATTTGCAGATATAAGTAACCTCACGCATTCTATTTCATTAAGGTGGAGATCATCACTCAGCTTCAGGGCCTGGAATTGGTGGAAGAGGGAAATAATGAATGGAAGTAGCCAAAAACTATCAAAGAAGAGAAGGCAGCCGTCATCAGAAATTCAGAAAATAAACAAGTAATACAAGAATGAGGAGAACCCATCAGATATAGATGTTGTTACAAGGCTTCTAGCTGTGAAGGAGCATAAATCATTTTGTTTCTTCAGCAAAATAACAATTAGTGGAATACTTTTAGAAATTACAGAGCAGAGGATTTCACGATGCATCTGTAGCACATAGCAATTTAAGTACGGAGCTAGCATAGAACAAGGCACCGTCCCAACAGCCAGCACATAGCATTCAAGAGCTAGCATGAAACATCAAGGCACGGTCCCAACAGCCAGCAGAAAAAAATTATAATATTAATGTCTCCAGGGAAAAACTATGCCATGCAGATGTCTCATAATATTGTCAAATTATCAAAAATTCTATAAAAATAATGAAAAGAAAATTTTCTTCGGAAACAAAGCAAATATAACTCAATTACTTAACAATTTACAATGTTTCAAAAATGTCAATTATGGCATAAGCTATTGGGTAATAATATGCATTAAGTTCAAATGAATGACCAAATCTAAGTAACTATTGCACTTCCTCTCCTACCATGTACTTAAAACTGAGTAAACCCTTCCAAGTATAATATCATGTAGAGCTTCAAATTCACAGTTCAATCACAAGCCCTGAATCAATATCAAAACAATTAGCTTCTGCGTTCTACTTCCTTCCCCTAAACTATTTATGAAATATACAAATTAACTAGAGAAGATAGAAACTCACAATCTGCACATCCTGCTCGTCAAGTGAAATTGGGGAAGAGTTTGGAAGCCTGACTTCTTTCAACTGAACTTGTGCTCTATCTGAAGCCTTTGGAGGCTGTCAAACAAGACAGTGAATACTTTATTTCAATCGACCACCCAGAGTAAAATTGATAGGGAAAATATAATTGAGCAAAGGTAATTGCGTTGAAAAAACCCAATCCGAAACACTTCACTAACAACGATAAGAACAGAAATCGTAATAACATTTAAAATTTGCGTCCTTAGGTAAAGATTGTAATCTTCCTTCATACAAAACTGAATAAATTAAAATGCAGAGGTGAAAACGAATTCTATGTTGAAATTTTAAATATACATGAATAACGCAAAATAATCTGAGCCCGAAAATAATTTCTGCGCATAATCCCTAAAATGCATATGCCCATGAAAATGAACTTACATACACACACAAACATGCATAAATAAATGTACTGATGCAATAAAGGGTTCCATTGATCACCCACAGTAATCATGCTGACATTTGATATTGTTGGAATTATATCGCTGGAGGACGAGCAAGCCTTCTACCTTATTGTTTACCTTCCGTTACTAAATTGCATGCAATATATTCAAATTGCTTGGACAAAATTATTTTAAAACAGCAACCTGCCCACCATATTGCCAGCAGATTTCCTACTCTATCCAAGTTCCAAAATTCAATCTTGGGTTAAAATTAATTGGGTCGGGAAAAAACACTCCTAGAAATGTCACTAAAAGGGAAGGGCCACATATTGTAAGGGAAATTCCAATAGCTTCCTATTCCTAAATGCTAAATTTTAATCCATGAATCTCTAACTTTACAAAAGAGGCCGTAAAGTAAAAATAGAACTCAGATGAACAGTACTATCCTAGTTCAGCGGGCTTGTGCCAAATCTCATATTTTTAAATGACTGAATAGTAGATTTTATCGAATTTGCTCTCTAAAATTTAGGGTAGAGGCCCGTACACGATCACTAGGGGGAAGACCCTAAATAGCATTGAATGTTTATAGTCATAGCTATCATGCGGGAAAGAAAAAATTAATTTGAACGGGCACAAAAGTAACAGTGGCCCAAATTATAAGTACATATCAATATCTTAAAATAGCATAGTTAGTAAAATAGGGGACGGAACAAAAATGCATTCGGTACGCACGGATTTACTACTTTCCAAAACAAGGTACGTTTCAAAAGTTCAGAAAAATCTATAATTAACGTTATAAAATGCCTAATAATATTTTACTTCCTATTTTCATATAGTCTTTGTAAGGCTAAAAAATGTGAACTATACGAGTAATGAATGGGATGATTAAAAATTACGAATTATTGTCACCAGGTTCGACATTTATATGGATGAAGAAAGTTTTATTCAATTAATCTTACATGAAGGTATTAAACGGTAAAAGTTCACGAATTTAATAACTTAGAAAAATAGTAAGAATACGTAAAGAATGCTTGAAAATGATACATATTCACATAAGCATCGATAAAAGAGAGATATGCATATATAAATACATATATATATATATATAGAGAGAGAGAGAGAGACCGGGTAGGAGAGGAGGGACTGGAGAGAGGGGAGAGAGTGGCGGAGGGCGAGCATGAGCTCGATTCGCTGAGACGGCGACGCCGGAGTGGGGCCGAGGAGCGCCGACTCGACGGCGGAGAGGAGCTGCTTGGGTGTCGCCATTGCCAGTTGGAAAACTCTAGGTGGAGACCCTGAGGACGACGCGACGCCCTCGGAGAGAAACAGAGAGAGAGAGAGAGAGAGAGGCGGGAAGTGCCCTAATCGAAGGGTTTTGGATCTTGGAGAGAGGGGTTTATATAGCATCTCTTAGTCTTAGCGGTGTCCTAATTATGCCGTTGTAGCCTACAAATTAAGCCCCTAGCGTATATTTCCAAAAATAAATTAGCGTCTACTTACGTATAAATAACTATATATTTTTATTGAAGTACGATAATTAAAGAAATTATGTATGAAATTATATGTAGGTATAGCAAGATTCAACATATAGTGGCTTGGGAACTACCGTAAAATGCACCTCATTAATTTTACGAGAAATTTGACAAAATGACATGAATTAGTGGTGTAATTGCAAAAATAATCCAAATCCAATAATTTTTACAAAAATGACCTGTGAAATATCTAAAATGTTATTGTCCCTATCTTTTTTCCATACCTACCACCATCCTCCCTCACTTTTCAACTTCCCCCACCTTACGTTCTCTCTCTCCTGCTCTCTCTCTCGGTTGATCATCAAAGTTGGAGCAGGTAAGTCATCTCTCACTCGCCAATCATCACATGTGCCTAAGGTTTCACGGAATGTTCAAACTTATGTTCTTTCTGCAAATTAGCACATAATGGTAATGTATGTGGTTTTTCACAAGTTATTTTGGTAGTATTTCATTATTCTTTACGAGTTCTTCACGAATTAAATGACTTGTGAATAACTCGTGAAGAAAGCGAGTTCGTCATGATCTCAGCACGAGTTCGTCACAGGTTATTAACGAGTTCGTCACAAGTTATTAATGAGTTCGTCACGAGTTCTGCACAGGTCTTCACGAGTTATGCTCAAGTTCTTCACAGGTTTTTCGCACTGGTTATTCTCGATTTTTCATTTTTATATAACATTTATTCACATTTATTCACAATTTTCAATTCTTTTAAAGTGCAGCTGAATGTCAGTTATTGTTCAATATAGATAGCTGGTAATGGTATCTGGGAATTTGGTGATTAGGTTCTTTATGAGTTATTCACAGGTTATTCACGAGTTCTTCACAGGTTCTTCACCAGCATCGCACTCATTGTTGTTTGAACTTCCTTGATGAAAGGCCAATTACGAATTTTTGGGCCTATGATTTGAGAAGATCGTCTCGCCTCTCTAAACAAGTTGAGCTCAAGTTGCTGGGAATCATAACCAATCTCATGGATTTCTACTTCAAAGAAGTTATTCTGCTGTTATTTTAATGTATTCTGATGTTGCCATGTAATTTGAGAAGATTGTCTTAACTCTATAGACTTATGTATAGTT
>MKEJ01018980.1:0-15539 GCA_001753735.1 Embelia ribes
GGTGTGCTATAAGGTCAAAATGTAATGGAGTCCACAACCTTTCTCACGCTAACTAGGTGTAACAATACACTGGTTGGATGTCCGGTACACCACTGAGTATTGGTACACTACTTGATGTGCCGGCTTCCAGTGGGTTCTGTAAATAAAATAAGGGTTTGTGTACTAGTACACAGGTTTAGCGTATTGGTACACCACTGCGTAACAGTATACCATTCTGTATAAGATCAAAAAGTAATGGGGTCCATGACCTTTCTCACACTGATTGGGTATAAGATATACTGGTTGGGTGTACCGGTACACCACTGAGTATCGGTATACTACTTGATGTGCAGGCTTCCAATGAGTTCTGAAACCAAAATAAGGATCTGTGTACCGATACACAAGTTTGGCGTATCGGTACACAACTGCATAACGGTATACCATTCTGTATGCCAGCTTCCAGAGAGTTCTGAAACCAAATCCCCTTTTGTCACACCCCGAAATCCCAAACCTGGGGGTGTGAGTTATATGATGTAACATGAGATAAATTACTGTACAATAATAGGAACATAACGAAATGAAAAGAATACAACAAAGCGAATCTCATCGTAACTAATCCGTCACTGCAAGACAGTGTTACTCACATATACAACTAGCCAATACAATACTGAAAAATAAATCTATGTTACAAAACAAAGAAGAATGGTCAACACCATTTCCAAAAAAAAGATACATATATATAATGTAGTAAGTAAATGTCCTTGTTTACAATATAATACAACAGATACTGTTTACAAACAAAAGAGCTATCATAGAAGGTATATATATATTCTCGCCCCGCGTACAAAACAAGATCATATCTATACCTTCAATAGAATACAATAGAGTGCGCCAAAATGTAGCTATATAATGATAATACTACAAAGGTAGAACCAACTATATACATTCTCATAAGCTCCTACTACTCATCCGCCCTTGTGTTTGCGCCCACAAAACAAGTCCAGTAGGAAGAAACGAAATTGAAATGTATACGGTTAGTCAAGTTTCCAAACGATAAACAAGAAGCTAACATTATATGAAACATGAATATAACATTATATCATGTTACTCTACAAAACCCGAAATAAAACAAGATAAAATTTATTATGAATTTCAACCTTGAAGCTCGAATATAGAAATGCTTAAATGTGTAAAATCTCGAACCCAAATGCACATATGTATAATGTATGATATATATAACCATGCCTCGACTCGATACTCAATGTAATCCCAACTCTATTCGATATGATAACTCAAATATGTCTCGGGACTAGTATCGACTCGAAGTTTAAAAAATGTGATGGCACGTCCCCGAAATATTTGATGCCGCCAATGTCTTCATTGTGGCATACCCAAATCAAGCACCTACAATGGTTATCCCAATACTGGTTTTCCACCTTTCACGGTGGGGCTGAATGAACCCAATTGCTCCAGATAGTTTTAAAAATTAGATACGTGTTCCCGATGTAAAACCCGAACCCAATGTCTCGACTCGAAACCCGATACTCGAAATGCAATGTTTCATGTCATAAATGTAATGCCAATGATGCAAATGACATGTCCCGAATGCTCAACATATATAACCCGAATGAATAATATTATGTAAACATGTATAAGCATAAAAGCTCGAAATAATATTATTATGCTAAAAAAGCAAGTCAATATGAGAACAATTAATCATAACATATACTACAACTATGCTTAATCTCAGCCCACATTTTGAGCACATATATATAATGATCTCAACATGTTAACATATAATTAAAAGCCGTTAAGTTTATAGTGAGGAACGTTGACCACCGTACTTAATTCGGCCTCCTGAAATCAAAGAAAATGGCTCGACCCGAAAGCCCCGAAAAAATCAGCCAACTCAAGCCCGAGTTTGATCTACCAAATGAGTGTTTTAGACGCCGAACCTATAGGAGAAAAAGTGTAGAATATGCTAATAAACACGATTACAAAGCTTATTTTCACGTGCAGGTAAGGCACGGAAACCAAGGCATCATAAACAAATACGAGAGTTTAGGAAACATACCTCAAAAGACTTACGAGAGCGTGTAGGCTCCAAATATATAACCCGTTTCGCCGAATCAACCCCGAGATGTAAGAAATCAATCAAAGGTAGAAGTGTTGGTTTCAAAGTTAACACTTTCTTTCTCTTGTTTCCTCTCTTACCCGTGAGTTTTTGGGGAATAAAAAGTGCTAAAACAAAATGTAAAGTTTTGTCTCTTTAAAGGCTTAGTCAAATTGACAAAATAAAAGAAATGAATTTGGTTAACTTTTAGCCGTGGAAATGGAAGGGAATTGGTGGAAAATGTTGACTTAATTACGTTATTTTTGACTCAAATTCTACTTAAATAATGTCATTTTTCAACAATATATATAATATATATATATTTTGCCACATATGTAAGACACAAAAGCAACCAAATGTGGAGAATAAAATGACAAGCACGATAAGGCTTGAATGTCGTACCGTGCTCGATATGAATTCCGAACAAAAGAATTCCGATACGAACGAGGCGTATATGATAAATATGTATATATCATGCTATGAATTTGTAAGCACGCAAATCTTGAAATGAAACTACTCTACGAATCAATATGAAAACAATATTATATGTATGCCCAATGCAATGTAATTTTTGTATGAAAATAGGCATAAAAGCATACATAAAGCCTGTATGATCTTAAATAAAAATTTCGATATAAAATGTACTTGAAAGCAATTCATAGCCCAAAACTTGAAACTCGATATGCCATGCGTGGCTATGAAAACCCCGAATGTAAAATGCTCGAAATGTCCCAATAAAAAAAAATAACAATGCATGACCCGACTACGATATAATTGCAACGAAGACTAGTAGGACTCTAGTCATACTAGAACCAACGAAATAAATGTGAAAATTCTAGGGACATCACACTAAAAGATGGTGCAATTGAAGGAAAATGGTGTTTGGGAAAAAATGAGGTTCCAAAGATGCATTTTAAGCCATAGGCTAACTATAGTGATCCGCTTTGAGTTAATTCTTGTTCTACAGATGTGAGAAAAAATATCACTTTAATTTTTTGGGAAATAAATTGCACTGTTACATGGAGATTGCGAGTGCTGCATCTTTCTCAATGGTTCCATTAGATAATTTGGTTAAATTGTGTGTGAATAGTTTGTTTGGGTGCATTGTGGTATGTCATGGGGTTTTTCGGATCAAAGCAAAAAGTTACAATCATATTGATATAATCGGAAAGTTAAGTTCAAGTTGCTTATGGTGATATATGGTGGATGATTGGATTGCAATTGCTCCTTGTAGGTTGAACTTTTTCTAACCGGGGGAGAATGATGGAGATCAATAAGGAAGATATGAATATTTTAAGTTATTTATTTATTTAAATAAGTCAGCATTTTATTTAGTTTAATAAGTTAGTCTATTATTTCCTTAGGGAATTAAAATAGGCTATCTAATATTTTCTTTTATGTTTTATTATGATTTTATTTCCTTTTCTAGAATTAGGGTTTATTCCCCTATATTTATGAGGCTTATTTAGAATTGATTTTTGAGAATAAAAGAATTGTGTTTCTTCTTCCTCTTTTCTTTTTCTATTTCTTTCATTTCTCCTATTTTCTTTGTTCTCTTGCATTAAAAAGATTGTTGAAAATTTTGCCCATATTAGTCATGAAACTATTTGATAAGCTTGAACAGAGATTCCATGAGAAAACCTTTCCTTTTCACAAGGAATGGTTGAAGAAAACCAATAGGGGAACAATGTTTCAGACTTGATAATGCAACATTTGCATCATTTGAGATTTTAAAAAGATCACTGTTCTATAGGTTCTACACAGTCCTATCTTCATGTGTATTAGATTAGCATGATGAAGTACTTCTGATGCCCGATTTCTCGTAACTCATACTTTTTTTCCTTGTTCTGTAGAGGTATTGCAAAAGCTCAAGTTCCTTTTGAGCACGTGAAAATTCCAATAGATAAGTGTAATATCCCCCGGCACGGAAACACGCTTAAGGGTTCTACAATTTTCACTTCAGCAGAATATTGTATTCTGCACTACTTGGGTTTGATGATATTTTACTTCTTTTTATTAAATTATTATTAAAAAAAGAAAGTGTCTTAAGGGGGCCAAGCCCTGAACACACTGCTTTTAAGCGCCAAGCCCTGAACACACTGCTTTTAAGCTGACAACTTGAAGGAATCCGAAATATCGGAAAGAAGAGAATAATAATGAAGAAAGTGTAAGAGGCTGAAGCTATATCCTCTGTAACCTGAAATCTCTTTCTGTGATTGAGGTTTTTGCTGAAGTATCTGGGCTATATCACCAATAATAAAGTCTAAAAATGGCTGCTATATCTATGCTTAGTGTTAAATCATTGGTATTAAAGTTTCTGTAATTCAGAAATGTTATCTATACACTGAACTGACAATCTCTCTCAACTCTTACTCTCTTGGTCCCTTTCCATATAATTCACTTTCTTCACCAAATGGAGTTATCCTAAGATCAGCCTTGTCATTTGATGTGCAGCTTGATAGGATCTAAAGCAGGAGTCACTGTTTGCTGTTATTTGCACGTATAAGTGAGTTCATGTACAAATCTAATTTGGTAGGCTTATTCTCATAGTTATCGGAAATGCCGGTTTCCGGTCCAGTACCAAGGCGAAATGCCGAAGATTTTTGAAGGGAAATGCGTAAGAAACGCCTCGGAAACACGTAGGAACTGCCTCGGAAATCCGAAACGTTTCGGAAACTCAAATGATACACATAGGAAATGCGCGGGAAACGACTAAGGAAACATTATTGATACTAGTAGCAGTGTTATTAAAAGCTCTCCAGGCTCTCACCTAGACTCTTGGGCGACGAAGGGCAAGGCATTTCATATGAGTCCAAGCGAGCAACGTCACTAAGGAGTGCCTAGGCGTGCGCTTTAGCTAACGCACTAACGCCTAAAGAGCTAAGGCTAGCGCCTCACATCATGTTATTATGATTTATCGTATTGTTTTCATCACTTATTATTACTTTTCAAAGAAAATCAGTTAAATATAAACTATGAAAGGGTTACGTAATAATATATCAAGTTATCAACACTTTCTCGTATCTATAACAAGAGCTTATACTTCCACATGCACCTGAAAGTACTATAATATTATAAAATTATTCGATTTTATTGAAAAAATAATTAGCGCCTGGTATTATTAAGGCGAGTGCATTGGCTGGCGCCTAGTGCCTAGGGCAATATACGGCATCTTAAAGGCGCCTATAACTTTTAATAACACTGGCTAGTTGGAAACTTGTAGGAAATTTGATGACTCATATTCATACAAAATTAAATAAAAATAAATAAAAATATAGTGAAATATGGCGTTTATAGTATTTTTATGCTAAATCAAACGTTTTTTTTTGTATATTCTTTTAAATTATGAGTAATAAGTTTATAAAAAGTATCAAATATAAGGATAGAAGTCCACGTATAACGGGTATTTATAAGTTTGAAAAATATTTTTCAATACTAGATTAAAGAATTACATACGTTTTCTCTACATTTCCCACATGTTTTACAATCGTATCCGAGAAGTTTTACAATCGTTTTCCTGTTTCCCCTATATTTTTAAATCAAGTTTTCCGCTTCCGTTTCCTTTGACAATTCCCGTTTTCGCTTTCAAATTCGGCAACTATTATGGAGTATATTAGATTACAACCCGATTTGATTCATTTTCATATTTAGTTACGAAAATTAATATTTGATAATAATGAGGCAGATTTGGTGTAATATTATTTTCCTTATCAAATGTATTCTATAATGGAACACGTTGTTGTACTCTTTGCCATATATGAAAAATAACGTTATTGCTTCTTTTCTTGTTTTGTTTTCTATCATGGTATCAGAGCCTTACGATCGAGGCCTGTGAATTTTTTTTTTTTTATTTACAAATCTGGCCACACAAGCCCACCGATAACCAACAAGAACAAGTTTTACCAGTTGCTCAACCAAAAACCGAAATCACCTCTGAAAAAATTCAATGCCTCGTAACCGATGTTTCTTCCCTATACTTTATTCATTCATCGGATCATCTTAGATTATCTATTGTGGACACCCCCATCAATGGAGAAAACTGCTCAACTTGGCGACAGTTTATTTATCGTGTTCTCATGGCTAAAAATTGTACGGTTTTATTGGCGGAACCATATCGATGCCAAGCAACCCGGACCTTCACAATCTTTGGCGTCAATGCTCAATCATGATACTATGTTGGCTCATAAATAGCATTGAGAAGACTTTTTCTATAAGTTTACAAGCTTGCAATACACCAAGAGACCTATGGGTGAAACTTGAATCTCGCTACAAAAAAGGCGACAAGGCCCACAAATATCATCTCTGTCGTCTCATCACAATACACAGTAACATAACAAATCTATTACTGCTTACTTTAATTTGATGAAGAGTACACCGCTCACACAATATGATATCTTGAGGCCGAAAAGTCAGAAGAGCGTGTAATTGAATTTTTAATGGGCCTAAACGAGTCTTACAATCATCAAAGAAGTCAAATCCTCGCTATAGATCCTTTTCTGTCCTTGGCATGTATTTATCATATGTTGAAAGATGAAGAGGATCAACGAGCTTTAAGAACCATCTCAGCTTTGGAGCATTCAGCAATGGCCGCATATCATAGGTTTACATAGTCCCGGACAAACCAGGAAAATAAGGATCCCAATATTTTGTGCACACATTGTGGTAAAACAGGCCATTCTCGTGATAAGCATTTCAAAACATGGCTTCCCCGATTGGTGGCCCAAAAAAAATAGAAAAAATGGAGCTCAATCTAGTCCAAACAGGCAGGGCAGTCCACGGCCTAATCTGCAAAACTCCGCCCCTGTAACGTTTTCAAACAACCCAGCTTCTTGGTCTGGATTAACAACTACTTTGCCTACAACCTCTAAGCCCAATTTACCACCCATTAATATGCCACCAGTTTAGTCCTACTTCAATCAACAACAACAGTAATATGGGTTCTCTACAAGCAGGCCATCTGGATTGTAACAACCATATACATCCGGCCCATATTTTCCGTCACTACCTGGGCCAGCTCCATGGGCCCTTCCTCCACAATGGTAGCCATCCATTGGCTGGACTTCAATTCCCCAAGCCGAAATTGCAGCGCTGACTTCACAGCCCAACATGGTCGGCCACACTATGGCCCAAACTCAGCCATATGCGGAACCCAACACCAATATATGTCCCGAATGGATAACTTTGCCATCTGATTTATATTCTGGTATTGATAATTTCACTTGCACGCTATGGATTGTTGACAGTAGGGCATCCAATCATATGACTAGTGATTTATCTTTTTTTTCTTCTTATTTTCCTACTAGTTTGCTTTCACCTGTGTATGTCTCTTCCGGCACTGCACACAATGTTACTCATATAGGAACTGTGCATTTGTCAAATTTTTTTATTTTACAAAATGTTTTACATGTTCCATCATTTTGTTTTAACTTATTATCTGTACAAAAACTTATTTTTTCCTTGAATTGTTTTGTAACTTTTTTTCTAATTTTTGTATTATTTAGGACCGCGAAACGAGGACTGTGATTGGCGCAGCTAAAGTGCACAATGGGGTATATTACATGCGGCTTCCTCCTAGTTCAGCTCTAGTAGAACACCAAACAAGTAATCATTCTCTTTAGCACCGTAGATTAGGCCATCTAACAACTAGTTTTTTACTGGATTTTGTTTTCCGCACTTTTAATAAATTTGTTTGTGATGCACGCCAACGAGACAAACATGTTCGTTTACCATTTTCTTTAAACATTAATAAAAGTATTTTTATTTTCAACGTATTTATTGTGATATTTGGGGTGGATACAATTTACCATCCAATTGTGGTGCTCGTTATTTCCTTACTATGTTTATCAGTATTCTCACCTTACTTGGGTTTATCTTATGCATAATAAATTTGATGCTTTAATTAAAATTGAAATTTTTTCCAACATGGTCCACACCCAATTTAATGCTAAAATACTTATTTTCCGCTTTAACAATAGCAAAGAATTTATAGGCACTCCTACCCAAACACTTTTTCAAAAAATGGGCATTATACATGAATGCACCCTTGTTAAAACTCCATTAGAAAATGGGATAGCCGAATGCAAACATCGCCACATTCTTAATGTAGCACGATGCTTGCATTTCTAAGCCCACCTCCCGATTTCCTTTTGGGGTGAGTGTATTTTAGCTCGAGTTTTCTTAATTAATCGTACTCTATCGTAAATATTGGAACATATTATTCCTTTTAAGTGTCTATATCACAAAACTCCAAATTATGAAAATTTCCGTGTCTTTGGGTGTCTATGTTACGCGCAAACACTAAAATTTCAATCACGTGCATCTAGATGCATTTTTTTGGGATACCCTTCTCACACGACCAGGTATCAATTATACAATGTAGACACTGAATATATATTTTACTCACACGACATCATTTTTTTGAAGATGTTTTTCTTTTTGAATCACTTACTGATCCTACTTTAGTTGTAGTCAATGACGAGTTTGACCCTACTATTCCCCTTTCCATACCTGGTAAAACCTTACCATACCAGTCACCCAACTCACTAAACCCTATTAGTCCTTCTCTAGTTACCCAAATTGCTAACCAACCACTTCAAACCGGGCTACCAACCCTTAATGAATCACCAGCCCAGGACCACTAGTCACGGACCTCCTTTGGACCACCCACCTCGGCTTTTCCACCTACTCACTCTTTACCGAGCCCAATCAACCAACCCAACCTTATCTCTTCTGGCCCGTCTAATAGTCAGCCGAGCCCGATAAAACCTTAACTCATTCCCTCCCACCCAACTCTCCACTCTAACCGTTCCAAAAATCCTCTACCGCACTTACGTGATTATTTCTGTCCTATAATAACAAACCCCATTGATCCACCTACCCATTCCACTCATAATCCTATTAATAATTTTATTTCATATTCTCATTTTTCTCCATTGCATTTGTCTTTTCTTTCTTCTTTGTCTTGCACTAATGATCCCATCTCTTATACAAAAACAATAAAATTTCCTCATTGGCAATAGGGGGAGCTTCGTGTCTGCAAGTTACAAAAGTTTTTATATGGTTTAAAACAGGCATCTCGAAATTGGTATGCCAAACTCTCCAAAATGTTAATATCCACTGGCTATTGTCAATACAAGTCTGGTTATTCTCTTTTTAGCCATACTCGTGGCTCGATTTTCACTGCCGTTCTAATTTATGTTGACGTACGGGGAATGACATTGACGCTATCAATTCTCTCAAGCAATATTTAGCTAACAAGTTTCTTTTAAAGGATCTTGAAAAGATGAAGTATTTCTTGGGTTTGAAAATTGCTCGTAGTACCAAAGGTATAGTTCTTAATCAACGAAAATATATCTTGGATATTGTTGCTGATGTTGAACAGTCTGGTTGTCGCCCTGCCAAAACCCCCATGGAGCAACACCTCAAACTTACCACCGATATGGGTATCCTTTACTTGATGGTACTTTCTATCACCACTTGTTTGGTAGGCTTATCTATCTCACAATTTCGAGGCCTGACATCACATTCGCGGTTAATTTATTAAGTTAGTTCATGCATTTACCTCGTGTTCCTCAAATGGACGCTACAACTCACATTTTACGATACTTGAAAGGCACTATCTCTTATGGCATTGTTTTTCATGTTAATAATGATTTCTCTCTTGCAGCCTTCATAGATTCAAATTGGGCTAGCTACTCGATATCTCGTCGCTCTACCACAGGTTTCCTAATTCATCTTGGTACTTGCCCGATTTCTTGGAAGATTAAGAAACAAGATGTTGTATCGAGATCCTTCGCCGATGCTGACTATCGAACTATGGCTGTCACTACTTGTGAACTACAATGGCTTCAATACATTCTTCGGGATTTATGTGTTACTTTGCCTGGTCCACCCGTTATTTATTGTGACAATTCAGCCATTCTCCATATCGCCCAGGATCCATTTTTTCATGAACGGTCGAAGCATATTGAAATTGATTGCCATCTTATTTGAGATAAAGTGAATAAAGGACAGTTGTGCTTATGTAAAATATCAACTACCGACCAAATTGCGGACATATTTACTAAGGCCCTTGGTGTTCATAATTTCTCTATTAATTATTTTTTACACCAAAATAAAATAAATATACCAATATATTGGAAAAGTAAATTTTCTGATTTTTTTTAAATTAATATTTTTAACGTATAGAATGACTTTTTAGAAAATCTAGTGTGAACTATTTTTATTTTAATTTGTATGAAATTAATTTATAAAAAATTAGATTTAGAAATAAAATGAAAAATATGGATGTGATTGCTCTCCTGTGTCTTTCCTTTCTTGATCGAGAAATGTATCAATGTTTCTTTGATTCTTTTTGGAAATAGAAAACTGATGTGAAAATTTTCTGGTTTCAATTTTTCATCTAAAAATTTAAAAAGTCAAAAGAAGGAGAAATCCCTTTAGAAAAACAGGCGTGAATGCTGTTAGAGTATTTCCTTTCTTGATGGAGAAATGTGACAATATTTGTTTGATGGTCATAAAACCTTTCATCACAAAAAATTTTGAATAAATCTGTTTGACAGAATAAAATTATTCAAATTTTAAAAATAGGACAATAGTACCACAATGTGCAATTACCTTTGTATTAAAATTAGTTTTATATTTATAAGCTTATATATAATTCAATATTAAACCTTATGTGTTTTTGGTGTCTCTTATCGATAATTTTTTGGGTGTGGATTTCGCTTATAAATATAACTTGGCAAATTACTGCAGATATTTACCCAAACATAAATAAAAAGGAGAGAAACAAATCATTCTGATTTTATTTCGATAATATTAAATTTTATTTCGTATTTATCTATTCATGATACATACCAGTACGTTGCCATTTTATTTTTATATGATCACCAGCAACTGAGAAGTCCTCTTTGTACGAGATTTTTTTTTTTTAAATATTATTCACTCTGTCTAATTTTAATAGGTTTTTTTTTTTTTTTTTCGTGTATCCAAAATTATGAACAAATTTTCTTATTTAAAAGTTAGTCAAAACAAATATATCACTTATATACCTTTATTAAATGTATATTTTCAAAGCAAACAAAACTTTTCATATTTCCAATCAAAGCTATCTTCGTAAAATAAACAAAAAATTAAATATTATAAGTACTTTATCAAATTTTTTCTTAGTTTTTGTAAAATTTGAAATAAACCCTATTAATTTGGGACATAAAGTAAGAACAAATCCCAATAATTGATAGAAATGTTGTGAATGACGTGGATAGCAGAGGGGGCAGCACACGTGTGAATGCACGACAAGTAGGGGACACAATGAGGTGGCACGTGCGGATTCTAAGTACAGTCACGTACTCACACGTTTTCCAATTGCACGCCAAATCAGCCGTGGGTCCCACTCTTCGGAGGTACTCCAAAAATAATCGATAGTCACTTTTTCCGTTTTGATTATCCAAAAAAAATTTGATCATTTCCTTATTCAAAAAACATAATTATTAGATAATTAGATAAACTATCATAATTATCTTCTTTTATGATCCTCCTGAGAAAAAATAAGATAAAATATTATAAGGTTATGATTGATTTTTTCTATTTAATTTAAATTTTAAAAGATTGTTTTTATATTTTAACCTAAAATTGTGTGTAATTTTGACTCTATCAATTATTTATATATTCTGTAGGGCAAATGAGAAAGTCTAGTAAGAAATGCATATTTGTATTGTGAGCCAAATATAATGAGGTTGTTTTGGTGATAGATTTTAAGTTTAAAAAATTATAATTTCTTTTTAAAGTAGCTGGAACACAAATTCTATTGATTCGTTTTTAAATTAAGTTTTATATTACTTGTTCTGAAAAAATAAAAATAATTTAAATTTATTTTATTTTTAATTTTATTTTTTTTGCAAGAATTAAGCATCTATTTCCCTATTCGACGGTGGAAGTAGTTTTTTTGTCTAGTAAAATTGATTCCATCATAAAATTATTGATGAATGAAAATTCTAGATTAATTAAGAGCCAACCTCACTGGTCTATTTAAAGATCAACCAGCAATACTGTAGGATACGTCACCATTGGTGGGCCCCTACCAACATATACACGTGGCCGAAATATATATGACAACAACAAATAAACACCAAAATAAGACAACTCACCAAGGAGAAAATAACGGATTTTGAAAACTAAGTTTTTCATGTTTTTTCTATGCAACTTGAAAAACTAGTACAAGCGATCGGTCAAATGTTCAAATAATCGTTATTTATGATTTCAAATATAAGGTGAGGAGTTCAATTCACATGTGCCGTACTTGAAGTCACATCTTCTAACTTGCTAAACTGAACCTGGTCCGTGTTGAAAATTATCATAGGTGTTAGATACTAGACCCTTTAAACTAGTCGGACAGTGTAAGCCGATGGAAACTACATATTAATAAAATAAATAAACCTCCAAAAATCAATGTGGATTCCTAAAATTAAGCTTGCTCGAAACAAGTTTCAAAATTGCCCATATTTCTAAATAAAAAATCATAGGCATGGTTTTCTCAAATGGAGAAGGGTTCAGAGGGAAAGTCCGCAATGAAAAACTTATCCAGTGACTGTTTCTAATGCTTCAAAGTAAGTACCGCTTAGAACTGGGTACAAGAATTAAAAAAATTATTAAATAACATCTTAAAAATAATAAAATAGTATTTTTTTACTATATCGTCCTGTATTCGATACTTAAACTCAATTAATATATTAAGTAATTAATAGGATTAAAATTGGAAAGACATAATATATGCGATTTCGAGTTTTCTAAAGACACGTAATATGAAATGAAAATAAAAATCTCCAAAATGTCACTTAATATAATACGAAGAGAATAAAAGGGAAAATAAAATAATAATGTTATAAATAATCGATTGAATAAAATATAACTGTCTGGAAAATAGTAATCTATGTTAAGGTATTATATTATTAAAATGAACTACTTGCAATAGTATTTTGAGTAGAATTAGAATTATAGAAAATAGTAACTAAACATGACTTATTTCTCTATTTACGAGTCTCCTAACAATAAAGAAGTTTCTCATAAGCAAATTTTCGAGTTTGAGTTCCAGATGAGAAAAATTTTGGTACTAGAAATGAATTTTGAGGAACGACTTTTCTAAATCTGATCCAGTCTCCTGCTTAATATGCCAAAAACATCATTTTACGTAACAAACAAAAAAAAATGCACCCTAAATTACCCAAAGCATAGGTGACCCAATATGAGCCCTTGTGCAAAGACATGCGAGATGTATACAGGTCAAGACACACCTATCTTTCTCATTTAATTTCTATAATTTATTTTTAAAAATTTAATTTTCTTACTAGAATTCATATTTAGAAATTACTCACAACAGTATTTCTATAATATTTATAAAAAAAAAATCATTACAATAATTATATAAAATATAAAAATATATTTTCTCAAATCTTAACTAGTGCTTCATATTTTTTGTGAAAAAAAAAAATTAATAAAAAATTTGTAAATAGTATATTTTCTATTTAGAAATTTACTTTAGCATATGCGAAAAGTTTTCTACAAACTGATAAATATAGAAACATACGTCCCATTTTATTTATTTCTCAAATGGAAAAATCGGTTATTTAGAAAGACAAGTTGGATATGCTCTTAGCTGTATGTGGTATACACTTGATTCATAATTAAATGTTGAACCTACATTAAATTAACCACACATATACATATATATAATTAAATAATTTGGACCCTTTAATTAGTTAGTTCATAATCTGTATGCCAGTGACTTGTGCACGGTTGGTGTTTGACATGCCAAGCCATGGTTTAGCCCACTAAGGATATGGACATCACCTAATTACAATTTGCACCAACTAATGTTGTATTAGCAATTTTAATTAATTACACAAATTTGTGCCATTGGATAACGATTATTTGATCGGTGCTTATGTTTGATTTCTATAACGAGAAATTAAAGAATAGAAATATTTCACGAACAGTTTTTTTATTTTTCAGAGTTCTTAGAAAACTTTTCATTAGGGTTAGGTAAATTTTTTCAATTGAGAAATTTATTATTCACAATTTTTCTATTATTTTTTTTTTTCTCATAAAATTTTAATATATTGATTAAGTTTAGAGAAAATAATTTTTTATATTTTATTGTAATGTATAAAATTAACCCAATCGTTTTAATAAATTTTTTAGAATGACTAATGTGGATAATTTTTAAAATATAGATTTTTAGTATGAGAAAATAAATTTCTAAAAATGAATTGTAAAAAGCAAGTGAGAAAGACTCGTGTGAATGCTCTTGTAGGTCAATCGTTGCTTTAGAGAAAGAGAATGTAACGGAAATATTCAATAGAATCGCTTTATTATGTTATTGGCATATTATTAATCAAACTAAACTTTGAAATTTATTCGATCGTTAATCGTATTAAGTTTTTTTATTTAATTGACCTTCATTTTCTTTCTTGTGATTTAACAAACTTTATGGCTATTCTTAAAGATTAATATGCACGCTTATAAAGGTGTTAAACTCCTTGACTAACAAAATTAATATTTTGTTCATAGGCCATTTAAGCCTATAAAACTTTTGACCATAGGATAGCCTTTTCTTTTCCTACAATTCAAGCTTCTTATTTATCAATTAGTATTAAAAGTGTTTTATTTTATAAAGCTTGTACTTAAACATTAAATTAAACAATGCAACGTGATTAGCATATCAAGATGTTATGATTTAGTGGTCCTTTCAATGAAGCTTCTCTTGGACGATATCTCAAATTAAAAAGCTAAAGATTTATTAATTATAATCTTAATACTGGGCTTTTCCTAATCTTATAATGCTAGTGTATATTAGGGGTATAAAGATGATTAAGAATAATATAAAGTTTTAGACCTACCAAAAAAGACGAAGCTTAAAAAGATTGTTAGAGCATTCACACCCATCTTTCTAACGGCTGTTCTTCTCCTTTATTTTATCAAATGAGAAATTAATGGAATAAATCTTCTATACCGGTCTTTTTATTTCTATCAAGATTTATAGAAATGGTACAATAACATTTTCTATTTATAAAATTACTATTCACAATTTATCTATTAAAAAAATAAAAATTTTGCCACCAAAATAAAACAAATATATTGGAGAAATATTTTTTCATAATTTATTTTTTTTTTATATTAATATTTTTTAGCTTAATTCCAAAATTTGCTTGGCCTATTGTCAATATAAGTTTCTATTTACTTTATTGGCTATCTTTAATTTTAGTTTGGCGAGAAATCATACTTACGAAGTTCAATTAGAAAAAAGGTTCTCAAAATCGGACTGATTATTGAATCAGCGAAGGCAATAGTTCAAGATTTAATGGTTTGACTGGAGTTGAACCGGTTATGATTAAATAATATTATTTTAATTTTTAATATAATATATTAGACAATATCAAATAAAAAAATAACA